>JASDQU010503170.1:10724-22003 GCA_032191745.1 Picea mariana
CGAGGAAAACTAGTTTTGAATGGAAGTATATATAAGTGGAGAATATAAGTGGAATACAACAAGTACATGAAAAAAATGAACATGATACAATAACAACTTGTCTCAAGCTACAACACAAGTCCAAGAGGGAAAGATGCACTCAAGCATGGTGCGCCCTCCTCAAATGCTACTCTATCCACTGAAATGAAGCGCCCTTGCTCCCTGAAGCTCTGATGGAGAAACCCTTGCACCACAATGTGCTCTCATGTGCCGCCTCTCCACTGAAACTGTCCTCAAAGCAAACTGACCAATGCAAGACCTCCCTACTAGTTGTACGTCCTCCTCCTAGAAAGAACAACCACCACAAATAAGTTGGGCCCTAAGCCTTCATGAGCCCTTCATGAAAGGAGGAGACCAAGCTCTCCTCTCCCAATGTTTCCATTCTCATCCTCTTACCCTTCTCCAAACTCTCTTGGTGAACATACAAGTGAATGAGCCTCTCCTTGCCCTATGCACCCATCTTAAGGAAACATGAGGAAACCTAAAATATGGGTGGATGAGATCATTCCATCTCATCTCTAATCAATGGTTGATATCTCTCCAAAAGAATCTTAACTCAAACCCCACTTTACTTAAGTTTACATAGTTTCTCTTTATGTCCCTTAATTAACCCACAAAGTGAATTAATAGTTATTTTAGGCTAAAATGACCAAATTTCACTTTTGACTTAAATCTCCTAAGTCAAAGTGAAATTAGACATAAAGTATATGGTACATAGTACAAAGTATTTCCCACTTGTGTTTAGAGGCTCACAAACAGAAGGGGACCACTTTCCAAGGTAACCAAATCTCAACACTCCCTCTTACCAAGGAAAGTGCCCTTCACCACCAATCTTATCCCTGCAGTGGACATGGTTGCCTACTCGCAAATACTCTGTGAATATGGTTGTACCATGATCAATGAAAGTAGTCTCTGCCATAGATCTACTCAATCTGTGTTATGTATAGATGGAAGTGCATCTCCACCTATCCAAGATCACTTAGATCTTGGTATCAAACCAAAGATCTCAACCTTGGTCTCCCACCAAGGATTTCTACCTCCTGGCATCTTGCCAACAGTCACTACTCTTGGCATCTCACTAAGAGTCACCCTCTTGGCATCTCACCAAGATCCTCAACTTGGCCTCTCGCCAAGTGACTTCCACCTAAAGTGCATCCAGAACTTTATTTTCCCATCTTCATAGCCAAGCGAGGCTAAAGCTTTTGTGGTGTTGTGCTACTCCTCCTCATCAATCTATGATGCTATGAAGCCCCTGCACCAACCCTCTGTCTCGACAACTCTGAAACTAAAGTTGTCCCGGGTGGACCAGTCACCCCTGATGATGGTGTCCATGAAAACTGAGTATGAGCTCCCTCTGAATCACTATTATGAGTCAATAGGTCCTCCTCAACTCTATCTCCCCACTTGACGTTGGATGGTGTAGCAGCTGACAAGGAACTAATGAACACACACTCTCTCTCATACTAAGCAACGAACTAAATCTCCTTTGTTGTCGTCGCAGTGTCATCATGCTGCGTCTTCTTCTTCTTGGGACATTGTCCTGCATAGTGACCCATCTCTCCACAAGCAAAGCATCTCAATGTGCTCATGTCTCTCTCTTGCCCACCGCCACTCTATTGTGGTTTGGCCCCTCTCTTGGGACCTTGTCTAGAACCTTTGTCGGTCTTCTTCTTGCTCTTAGTCCACAGAGCAAGGTCCTCATCACCCGACAATGTCTATTGTTGTCTAGAAGTCTCTGATGTAAGTCTAGTCTCCTCCTGGATGAAATCGTCCCAAAGTCTCTCCCAAGTGGGCATGATCTCTCTGGAAACAATGCCTCGAACAAATGGACCCCATGGTTTGGTAAAGTTGTTTAAGGTTGTCCTCACCATAAAGCCTGGATCCACTATCTCTCTGACAGCTGCAAGTTCATCTCTGATATCAGTGAATATGCCAAGGAATGATGTAACCGACTCGGAATCGAGCATCTTAATGCCTCTAAGCCTGTCCTGCAGAACCATCTTCCGGTTCTGGTTTGGACTGTGGTAAAGCTTGCATAGAAAATCCCACATCTAGAATGCAAAGTCTTTACCAGTCAAATGTGGAATGACATGGTCTCTCACCCTATCACAAATAGTCCTTTTCCTCTTCCTGAACTCTGCCACCATGATGGGAGCAGTGATAAGAGGAATAACAATGGGAGCCTCAACTATATCCCATAGTTCGAGGTCCTCTAAGATGAAAATGATCCTGGTCTTCCAAGGGGACCAGTTGCTAGCTCCATCTAGCCTATCCTCTACCCGCATCTGGGACACTGACATGGTTTCCCAATAAATCTCACACTGATGCTAAAAAAACACAAGAATATTGCCTCACTCTTGTCAACACAAGTGTGAAAAGAGGCAGTAACACCAAAACCTCACTCCTAGCAAATAAGTGTGAAAAGAGGTTGTAAAAATACATCCTCACTCTTGTCCACGCAAGTGTGATAATAGGTTTTCCAAATCATCCTCACTCCTATTCAAATAGGTGTGAAAAGAGGCTAAAAACAAATGTCCAATATCATCCCTGAACTATCCAACAAATCTGCCCACAAGTTGTCCACAAACTCTGCCAACAAGCTATCCAAAAATCTGCCCTGAACCGTCCAACAGACACTAACTGAGAGTCACCTTCAAATCTGATTTTTGCTCACTGTTTTGGACTGTAAACTTGTTGTCCAAAAACAACAAACAGATCTGATTTTTACCCTTCAAAAACTGCCCTGAAAATGCTCAAAACTCAACAAGTCGAAGCCACCATTGGCTCTGATACCATGTAGATTTTCTTGAGGTCCTATGAGGCTACCAAAACAGGTATGTCTTTGACCTCTGTTTGGCTCTAAGTTTAAATCTATGTGATTGTCCTTTGCTACGTTTTAGGACAACAAACACTCAAGTACTCTCTGCTCATAGTTTTGATGCTCAGGTGAGGTGCCTTTGCAAGTGTTTTATTATCCCAATGTTAGCACATGCAATATACTCAAAACAAATAACACTACCTCTAGATCTTTACAACTCTAAATGTTGATTTACAATTATAAGCATGCATGAAATGAACACAAGAATTTTTGGTCAACATGACCCTGGATAACCCCCCCCCCCTTCGGGGAAAACCAGTTTGGAATGGAAGTATATATAAGTGGAGAATAGAAGGTGGAATACAACAAGTACATGAAATAAATGAACCTGATACAATAGTAGTTTGTCTCAAGCTGCAACACAAGTCCAAGAGTGAAAGATGCACCCAAGCATGGTGCGCCCTCCTCAAATGTTGCTCTATCCATTGAAATGAAGCGCCCTTGCTCCCTGAAGCTCCGATGGAGAAACCCTTGCACCACAATGTGCTCTCATGTGCTGCCTCTCCACTGAAATTGTCCTCAAAGCAATCTGACCAATACCTCCCTGCTAGCTATGTGCCCTCCTCCTAGCAAGAATGACCACCACAAATAAGTTGGGCCCTATTCTCCCAATGCTTCTATTCTCATCCTCTTTCCCTTCTCCAAACTCTCTTGGCGAACATACAAGTGAATGAGCCTCTCCTTGCCCTATGCGCCCCTCTTAAGGAAACATGAGGAAACCTAAAATATCGGTGGATGAGATCATCCCATCTCATCTATAATCAATGGTTGAGATATCTCCAAAAGAATCTCAACTCAAAACCCACTTTACTTAAGTTTCCATAGTTTCTCTTTATGTCCTTTAATTCACCAACAAAGTGAATTAATAGTCGTTTTAGGCTAAAATGACCAAATTTCACTTTTGACTTAAATCTCCTAAGTCAAAGTGAAATTAGACATAAAGTACATGGTACATGGTACAAAGTATTTCCCACTTGTGTTTAGAGGCTCACAAACACAAGGGGACCACTTTCCAAGGTACCCAAATCTCAACACTCTTAGGAGGTATACTCACACTCATTGAAGTTCTAAGAGCTCCTACGTGCTCTCGAGCCTCCTGTAATGTTTGGGTCAGCCATCTCGACTTTCTACATGCTAGAGTAGAAGGTGAGGGCATATCCATCCCTAATCTCACCTATTCGAGTCTTGAATTTGATTCATTTAGGCTTTCTATGTTGTACAACTGTGTAAATAAGCAAACACATTCAACATGAGTTCTTTTATCTTAGAGAACCTAATGGGGAAACTCCAACAACTAATTGGAGGCTTGCTCGTTTCTTAATGAATCTTAGAAGTTCATATTAAAAGGCCCCAAATGAGCTTATACTCAAGTTAAGGACTTACATGCTGCAAAAGTGAATACTTCTTGTAATTTGCTTTCAATGCTTGATATGGGATACAAAGGGCTCTTGGTGAGCTTTATTTGTGTGCAATGGACTCCAAATTCTATAATTGCAAATAATTTCTCTATTATGGTTGTTTGAAACTCAACTTTGTTCTTTGAAAACTCCACTAGAGATTATTCTTGGTATATTATGAAACTCTTGTCCTCGTGGAACAATCAAACCAAGATAAATAAATAATGGCTTTTATTAATTTGCAACAATCTTCAAGTCCGTAACAATAGACTCGTTAAATGAGCTTTGTTATTGTGGCATCATTTCCCAAGATGGTCCATCGTTCTCCATTTGCATGACCTAGGATGGATCCCTCCCATATTCCACATCTCATCACTTGGATGAGGATTCCTAATTCAATTTGCAAAAGTAGCTCTCCATGGAGCGTTCTAGTTGTCGCATGGTTGCTTGAATACAACTCTCCTCCTCTCTACATCTAATTAGCAATGCTCCCTTGCTATGGACTCCATCTAGCAATGCATATCAATGTGCTTTTTTTGTATTCCCTTATTTGGAATGAATTTGCAACATACTATCTCCCCTCTTCTCAACACAAGAACTCCAACATTGTTGGGATTTCTTTATGCTTGTTTTTTTTAAACACTAGGAGGCCCACGACTCTCTCTAGCTGGGAATGTGTTCTAGTTTTTCCAAAACATTGGGAAATCCCAACACAATTTCCCCTTCTCCAATGTTTTCATTCTCCTCTTTCTATCTGGGAAGCTAGGAGAATATCTACTATTCCATTTGCATGAATTGACTTACTCCTCTACAAATCCAATGGGAGAAATGCAAATTCATTCTCATTTCCAAAATGATGGTATGTAATGTGATACACAATGACATCAATTTCTACTCTATCCATCCAATATGTTATTCATCTGGATTCCCCGTTTGAGAGCAAAACCATTTACTAGTTTTTGACCATCATTTGCGAACCCATACAATACGTAGAAAACAACAATTTTTTTGATATGGCTTGGGATATCTACTCTTATGATTCCCAAAATCATATTTAACAAGAATGTCGCCTAGTTCATTCTTGTTAAATTCCATTATATGATATGCAGGAGTACAAATGAGTTCATTTGTACTCCTGCATATCATTTAATCATATTTAACAAGAATGTTCGCCTAGTAGATATCCCAAGCCATATCATGCATACTCTTATTTAACAAGAATGTCGCCTAGTTCATTTGTACTCCTGTGACACACTTCTCAACTGCTACTTTTACACCTGTTGGTACTTGATCTTTGTGACACTTCCTCAACTACTTATAGGCCAACACTTGTATGATGAACTTGACAATATTATCATTAATACTTGCAATATTCAATCTGCACGCTTTTATATGTGTGTCATACTTATCCTTCATCTTCTCCACCAAGGATTTCTCCTTAGATTTTTCCATGAATAATGGCAATGGGTCTTCCCATGCTGATGGTAACCAGGTGATTCAAATAATGAGTTGAGTGTCTATTGACACTGACCTATCCAACCATAGAAATCCTCCATGGACACAATTGAGTAACAACTTGACACATATGTTTATCTCCACACTCCTGCCAAATGCGAAATGTCTAATAGAATCAAAATGTATGTTTTCTCTAGCCCTGTTTCCCACTCCTGTGGCTCTACTATAACTTCCTGTGAATATGCGATGAGATTTATGCTCCTGTACTTATCTAGGGTTAACTATGGGAACTTCTTTACGTTTGTCAAGTCATGGTATGCATATCTTAGGGCCCCTATGGCTCCCAACATATCACCTTCAATGATTACCCCAAGTGGGATCTCTGGTTCAACAAATTCATACTTCGACTCCTCTAGTAGCTTAACCTGCTTCGTTGTCGACTTCTTGGGTGGCCCATAATCCTTTGGAAATTGAATCATGCTTGGCCTTGACAATGACACTCCTGGGGTTTCCTTGAATACAAATATAGATGTTTGTCTGGTGCGTTGTTTCTTCTGTTGTGATGAAGCTTCTCCTGTATTCGATGGAGCCATTATTCTCTGCAAATTACTTGCTTGACTCTGTCAGACTTGACTTTCTCTGCAACACTGGCTCTCTTTGGTTCTTTTGTTCTCTCAAATGTGCATGCAATAATAATCTTTTCTCGTCAACCCCTCATCTGTTTTTATAGCATGTCGCCAGTTGTTTCCATTCTTCTTCATGCCCAAAATTGCAGTCTAATACACTTACCTTCGCATTCAATACTTGCCCTAACTCTTCATCAACTTCATATCCTCCAGCGGATCATGTGTTATATTTTCCAGCATGTCAAAATCCTCTTGTCATTTTTTTTTACAACTACGCATCTCCATGTGTCTCCACTACCTTGTTGCCACATTTGCTCTGTAATACTTGTCCCTTCATGTATGTTCTTTAATGCTTTTCCCGCCCTCGGCGTAGATCTTTGTCACAATTCAATCCTCCTTCCTGCGCACAATTCCTTCCTCTTTCTACATCTCTATGACATTTTTTTGTTCATATCCTTACTTAGTTTGAACAATACCTTATGCATAACTTCAACCTTCTGTCTCTTGCCTCTAAATATTTTATTTATTTTCTTCTTTTATTTTTCTCTATAATACACTATAATACAGATGCTATGGTACACATACTACGTGCTCAAACTAGTGTGCGAAAGTCCAGTTGTCCCTACATAGTTTCAGTCGACTTTCATTCACCAATTATTCCATAATTTCTCCATTCAGTTTCTCCAACTGAACAACACCTGCCTCTGTCACATATCTTATCACGTATGGACCTAACCAATGCATTTGGAACTTCCGAAGGTGTTGTAAGGACTTGTTGTCATAAAACAAAACTAAGTGTGCCTTCTAGAACTTCTTTTGCTTGATATGTCTGTCATGGCAAGCCTTTTCACATGCTTTTTGAACTTGTTGATGAAATCCTTCAACAAATCGGGCCTCCTCTAGTTCTACTAACTCTAATAGTGTTTTCCTTTTTGCGCCCGAATATGTAAGTTTTGTCAACGGAGCAATGCGCATACTCGACACAATAAACTCCATAGGCATGACTGCTTCCTGACCATATACTAATCGAAATGGGGTTTGTCCTATCAACTTCTTACGTGTAGTCCTATATGCCTACATAAATGTAGGAATCCTCAAGTCCCAGTCATCTCGACTTACATTACAAACCTTCGTCAGTGCATGTTCTAGAATCTTATTGAATGCTGCCACTATTCCGTTTTCTTGAGGATGATATGGCGTGCTTGTCTGATGATGAATCTGAAACTCCTTTGTCAAAGATGCAATCGTTCTATCTAGAAAATGAGTACCTTGATCACTCATAAGGATTCTTAGCCATCCAAACCTTGTAACCACATTTTCAAACAAAAATCACGTAGTTGTCTCCACGCTACAATCTATGATTGGTTATGCTTTAACCATCTAGTCAAGTAATCTGTTGTAGTAATGATGTATCTGGCTCTCGACCTCTTTATTGGTGGATTAATCAGTTTACCCAAATCAACGAACCATTTATCAAAAGCTTGTAATGTCACTTGTGGTACTAATGACATCTCATCCCTCCTGGAAGGCTTCCCAAGTCTCTGACAAACATCACAAGTCTGACATAATTCCTTAGTATCCTTATGAAGGGTGGGCCACCATAATCCTGCACGTGAAATCTTTTGAGTCGTTTCCTTCCCTGGATAATGGCCTCCCGCAACTCCTTCATGCGGCTATGATACTATCATATGATTTTCATGCTCCAATATGCAACGTCGCATAATACCACCCACGCCTAACTTGTACAAATCCCCTACTATACGTTGATAGTATGTTTTCTTCACTATTAACCGCTTCTTCTGCACAACTGTAAAATTTGGTGGGGCTACTCCTGTACTCAAGAACTGGACTATGCCTGCAAAATAATAATCAACCATATTTACTACAAATAAGTGTGCGTCTGGTAGACTGTCATCCAAGCTTCCCGCATCTTCCCCTGATAGTATGCGTGATAAGTGACCAAGTCCTGAATTAAATTTCTCTAGTTTCACAATTACCTCAAAGTCATATTCCTGAAACAATGACAACCATGTTCATATTCTCCCCCCCAACATTGGCTTTGTTGACTAGGTATCTCAGTGCAAAATGATCTGTATACATCTTAATGTGTGATCCCAGAAGGTAATGTCTAAAATTATAATATGCATACACCATTGCCAATCCTTCTCACTCTGTAGTTATATAATTATGTTCAATAGATGATAAGTTCCTACTTGCAAATGCAATGGGATTATCTAACTCTCCTTCTCTCGTGTGAGCTAGTACTGTGCCTGGCGCTATAGAGGATGCATCAACATGAACATGAAATTCCTTCTTCGAGTCTGGAAATAGTAATATCGTCGTTGTAACCAGTTTCTACTTTGGTGTGTCCAAAATTTGCTGACAATCCTTATTCCAACGAAATTTTACCTATTTCTAGAACAAATTTTCGAACAGGGTTGTGATCTGTGCGTATCCTCTAATGAAATTTCGGTTGTACCCTTTATGACCCAATGTTGTTCTCAACTATCGCACTGAAGTAGGTGGTGGCAAATCAACAATCACAACAATCTTCGCATGATCAACTAATAGTTCTTGCTTACACACTACATGACCCAACAAAATACCAAATGGCGCACATAAAATACACTTCTTTAAGTTTAATGAGATGTAAAACTGTCTACATATGTCCAACATTAAGTGCAGAGACTCAACATGATCTTTCAACAAATTAAATAATGTTCAATCATCTAAGTATACTTCTAAGAACTTATGAATAAACTCTTTGAAAGCTGCTACAACTACTCTGGAAAATATTGTTGGTGCATTTTTCAATTCGAAAGGCATAACCATGTATTGGTAACATCCCCATTCTGCCGCAAAGGTTGTCTTATGTCTATCCTCTTGCGCAAACTTGATCTAGTGATACCCTGATAATCCATCAGTAAACGAGTAAGCCCCCTGACCCCCTACATTCTCCAAAACTTCATCGGTGAAAGGGGTAGGAAATGAGTCATGTAAACAAGCATCAGCCAATTTCCTCACATCTACACAAATTTTGATTCCCCCTGTCTTATTGTCCTGAACTACCATTGGGATGATCCATTCTGATTCTTTGACGGGTTCAATAATTCCTGGTTTTAGCATCTTGTCTATCTTTTCTTTTACCTTCTGCTTATACACTAGGTTCAATCTATAGGGTATTTGCTTCACAGGCTTAGCATCTGGATTCAAAGGAATGTTCATCTCTCCTAAATCACCAACAATCCCTTTCATTTCGAAGAACACAGTTGGAAACAGGTCCTGATATTCATGCAGTAAATCAACAATCTTCTCAATTGTTTCCTCACTCCAGTAGTCTCCTATGTTCACAAACTTGGGATTATCTTGTGTTCTGATATTCACTTTAGGTGTTTTCAATAACTTTGCATACGCATCCGATTCAAGGTCTAGTCCCGTTACTGCACACTCTCCTTTAGTTTCTGGTATTTGCAAATTTCTTGGGTCTTCCTCTTCTTGGTCTTCTTCAACAACATAATAACAGTCCAAAACCTCTTCAACTGTCGTAGTAAATATAGGTGCACTATACAAGGGTACTAATCCCATTGAGTCTTCTGATGCAAAAATCTTGTTCTTGATAACCTGCAAGATTGAGTCAGTCAAAGGAGCATCATCTTCAAAACTAAAAGTTACCTTAAAATTCTAAGTTAACTCTTCCCAATATTTTGTTCCTCTGTGCACTTCTAGTTCTATGTACCAGTTCTTCAGGATCGTGTGCAGGATATGTACAAACAATTGTGTCCATTCTTGCCTAGGTATTGATCTCCATGTCACTATGCATTGTGTAACATGTTATGCTGGACAACTCAATCCTATATACTTCTATGTAATGTACTCTATTCCAAATATTATCTGTAATAGTCTTCTGCACTGCTGCCAATTGTTTATCTGCTCCTTATGCGCATCCCACCATCTCGTCGGAGTCGCTTTTAGCGTGACATCTAAGGCTAGCAATATCTCATGATCTAATATTTGTAATTCAAATTCCCTTATAAAAGAAGCTACATCAGTTAGTCCATCATACCTTGGAGGATCACATACTTCAATTCTGATCCATCGCAACGCGTGGGGAATCCGAGCACATTTCCTTGTAGACACTTCATGCAATCTCTGCAGCCAATTCTCCAAAATGTCTTCTAAATTTGACGTGAAAGAGTTGATACTTCTCCAACTAAGTACACCATCAGCTGTAGGATTCACATAGTCATCCATCCGCGTGGTCATATTATAAATATTATCAAGTTCTTTTCCCTTTACTAGTTCTACATATCTTCTTCCTTCAATGGGATCCAATGACGCAGTAACCTTGAAGTATTCTTCTTCAAATATCATCTGTCTCTTTTTTAGATAAATGATAGTTTGGTTGTCAAAGGCCCAATCAAGTCCAAGTAGTGATGGATAAGGGGTAATACCATCCACTATCTCGATCACTTCAAAATTTGCTATGTTGCGCACTCCATCAATACTAATACTTACCCTTGTCAGTCTTCTAATTGGAACAATATTATGTTGATTTGCTAACCTCAACTGAATGGGTGACCAGATCAACTTTGTCTTGCCTGTTGTTCCTGAGTTTATACTTTAAGGCTCTAAAGTACACCGTCAAGGCATTCGAAAAGATAAAGAAAACTAAGGATAAAAAAAATCAGTTATACGAAAAGGGCTATTGTTGGTTTCTTAACTATCTTTGTCTAGCTTCCCATTTTTCCTGGATACTAATGTCTCTTTCAATTACTGCCCATGAACGTTCTAACTCAACCCGGTTATTTGTTGTCTGTAGGATGGTGTTAAATAAATTTAAGGCAATGCTCGTTTGATGTGATAGTCCAAGCTCGATATTGGGCT
>JASDQU010503170.1:42830-55902 GCA_032191745.1 Picea mariana
CGACTCCTACGTTAATGACACCGGCTTGAGGATTATCAATCATGGGAACCGTGGATGCCCCCAAAGCTGGGTCAGGCCTAGAGAAGGACAATTGATCAATGGTCACTATCCGACCTTCATGTGGAAATAACAAGACTTAGAAAACAGTAGTGACCACGGACTCCAATGTTTGGTTTTGAGTGGCCTTGGAGAGTTTCCTCTCCAACCTATTCCAAGGCCCTAGTCCTGAGCTAGTATATGAACCCTACAAACAAAAAGTCTAATAGATTTTAAATTAGTGTTTCTTTTATTGGATTTTTTATGTCACAGGGTATGAAGGTGAAACTGATGATGTGTAAAGACTCAAAGCAAAAACAAATGAAAAATGTTGGAAACAAAAACTTTTACTAAATACAAAAATCAACAACTTTTCACAAAGAAAGACTTCTTTTTCTTTTCAATTTTGCCAAGATTTCATGTAGCAAACATAAAGGAACTTTCGCTCGACTACGAGCTACTTATGCTCTAAATGCACCGCCAAAAACTTATAAACAAAAAGACTTCTCCCTAGCTATTGATGCAGAAACACAATCTTCACACAATGAAGAAAATGAAAAAGAGATAATTTTTATTTATTTATTTAAGTGCTAAATGAAGCAACAAAGGGAAAATGCCGACAAGCACAAAACCAAGAAAACAAAATAAAATTATAGCTTAAAGCGCAGATCGCAAAGAACCAGAGAAAAGACACACGATGGCAATCAAGAAAGCACCGACTCTTATACTTGTCTAAAAACCATAAAACAAAATATTTTTTTTTTTCTTTATCTTTTCTCCCAACAATCAACTGAGAAAAAATAGGCTAAGGGTAAGAGGCCCTAACCTACTGACTGTGCCACCCTAGACTCAAACCCCTGAGAGGAACACTTCTCACCACAGGAGGGATGACTGCCCCACCCTGATTGAAAAGTAACCAGTCAAGCCCGCTACTATCACTGAAATGACGCGCGTGCAAACGCATGCTGAGCTATAACAGAGCGCGGGTACCTGTGGGCTGCACTTGCACAGGCCGCATGTATGTATGAAATCTAAGAAAAAACTAAACACAGGCAGCCCAGACCTGGAAGAGGCCTCTGGTATTGACAACCAGGGTCTCTTGAAGGCTTGGATGCTTCTTCTTCAACAGAAAAGAAAAATAATTGCAAAGAATAACAACACGTAATAAAGCAGACTGAGACAAGACTTTGAACCAACAAGACTCAGACAGGATCCAGAAAGCCCCCTGAGAATGTATAATTCTGACAGCGAAGAGGAGGACTGCCTCTCAAGCTCTCTGACTCCTACACGCTACTGAAACCTCTACAGCAAGCGTTCACACGTGGGCTGTAAGAGATTAGGGCGCGGGTCACATGTGTGCAGGCCTTCTACAGGCCGCATGTACCTCTGTGTGTCTCGATAATTACCGTCAAGCACAGTCAAGGAAAAACTGGTATAAAGAACCAGGTTCCCTTCTAGCTCTGACCTAACAGAAAACAGACAAACAAAGAAACAGAAAATCTAATTCTTTAAACTACCCAAAAACCTCAACTAAATCCGAAAACCCTAAAGAGTAAGATCCCCAACGGAGTCGCCAATTCTGTTGTTGGGAAATAGTACCCTACGGACTAGGAAGCTAGGGTTAGACTTGCATGCAGATCATGACCTTAAAGAAATCACTTTTAACCTAACACCCCAAAACTTAAAACCCTTTTTCACATACAAGCATGGAAAGGACCTACTAACCTTTGTACTGATGTTTGGTGTAGATCCTCCGTTGCGCTTTGTCCGCTTGCTTGCGCTGCTCCTTCCAAAGACAATCCTGCAATCAAGACAAAACACTACGCATGCATGCTATTTTTCTACTTGATGGGTTAGAGATTAAGCATAAATTGAATAAATCATATATAACTCATGCATTGGGATGGGAAAAGTATTCTTTATTATTTTCAAGATGAATCAACTTACAATCAACATTGAGATCGACCACCGTTCCTTGATCCTGATCTTGGGCTCCTCCTCTTCTTTGTCTTCCAATTGCTTTGCTTTAATTCTCCTTAAGCTTGAGGAAAGGCTAAAGGGTTGGGACAAATGGATTCGACAATTGGGCAGAGTTTATTCGCTATAATTTTCCCCCTGCAAATGGTATCCCTACCCCTTCTTTTATAGGCTAGAAGGAGATAGGGTTTTGGATGAACTCTCGGCCATGCATGGCTGGGAGTTTCAGTTAACTGACCCATAGCTTTTTGTCCCATCGACAACTTTCCTGTTTTTGTGCTTTGTTAGGTAAACGCGGGCTGTAGTAGGCCTACCAGCATTCACCCGCGTGCAGTAGTGGGGTAGGGCGCGTGTACCTTTACCCAAGAGGTTTTTAAAAGAGGTTTCTCAGCAAATGTTTTGGCAATGAAGTGAAATGAGTTGGCCTAATGCCAGGTAAGCATGTATGGTGCAATTTAGGGTTATAATAGTTGGTTGATACATAACTTCTTACTCAACAACATAGGATCATAAGCATCAAGAACCTATTAATGACAACCATTAATATGATGGGGACCCCTTTGTGGTCAGAGGGAGAGTGAATCCGAATGCAATCTGAGTCCATGTGCCACACGAACCCAATCCAGTCACAACCTTTATTACTATTACGGTACCCCATTTGAATCCGGTTAAGCCATAAAGCTGCGATACACGAAGATGCCATCATTATTCGCACCAAGATTCTCATCCGTGAAACGGTAAGGTATGAAATCGACCACATCCCTATCCAACTTGCATAGTAAATGCCATAATCACCCAATAGGATTTACCCTGTTAACCAGTCTCATTGGACAACTCAGATCGAAGTTGCATCTATAGGGTAATGATGAATAACAATTATTACTGAACTTGCCAACTAAGCCCAAGTATAAGGCTTTGAGAACTCGTTGTAGGATGCATTGTTTCCCAGAGTGCACTTAGATATTTATGAATTCTGCAGAGTGAGCAAGACTGTGTAATCCCTCGACCAGTTTTTGTGATCCCCAATCCTTGTTTCGCATGTGGAATTTGTTGTTTGTTCAAATTCACGATGCTAAGAGCTACAGGAAGGTGAAACATCGTTTCCAAAGATGCAGTACCGGATGAGCCCTTCGACCCCTGGGTTGAGGTCATGGGTGATCTCAAGGGGAAGTTGGAGAAAGTCGTGCTCCTCGATCTCGACTTAACAGACCAAGTCTTGTCCCCCCAGATGAACATAAACATTTTCTGGAGTATCACTCCAATCGAGTTGGGAGGCATGCAGTTTGTGCCAAAGCCCGAATTTATCAACTTGTTCAACTGAACCATCATGAACCTCAGGGACTTACCAGTGTTCGGTACCACTGGTGAAGTTGCGAGATGCACCAAGTTCCTGATCAACAGGGTGCATGACAGAAGTATGTGGTTATATAGAAGATATCCAATCAATGCAGAATACATCCATCAACTTATTGGACTATCCCTCGAGAGAGAGGTCATGTCCAAAATATTCCAGGGTCCCAGCAAGCAGGGGAAGAAGAAATGGGAGCCCAACCTATATGAGAGGTTCCACATGCATTGGGGGGGCAAACAACCAAGATCGACCCCTTACTACCTGAGGTGGTCAGGACTGGCTACTACATCATAGTTAGCAAAGTCACGAGGTCTTACTACAAGGAAGAATGCACACTGGATGCATTATCAGTGGCAGATTTTTGTGCCAATTGCGATGTCTTCAACTAGTGTATCTACCTGTTGGAGGAACTACTTGTGTCTTGCGAGGAAGCCTAGGAGAAAGGTGGTACCTTCACATATGGATACTTCCTGTTTGCGTTTGCAATGATCAAGTCGACGCCACCCGCAAGAAGACCGTTGGCGCTAGCAGATAAGGGGAACCTAGCAAAAATGTTTGAGCCCTGGCATTCAAGGGTGGACTCGGAGAACACAACCTTAAACAACATGTCATTCTCCAAGTGGTACAATAGGCTTATTGACGCAACACATAGGTTGTGCATCCCACAGGAGCTCGTCTACTGCAATATGAGGAACATAGCTTTGAGCATCAACTGACACCATACAGTTGTGTGGCTGAGGTATGCCAATAGGGAGGAATTCCAGTCTCGAATGTTGTCGTTCTATTTGAACGAAGAGGCCTTCGACAAGGAGGTGATGTTGTGGTCGGGAGTCAAATGCAACCCACACAAGCTAGGGATGCACTATGTTTTGCCCGCCAAGCTGCTAAAGAAGAAAGGTAAAGAAGCAGGGGTAGGACCGAGCTCAAGCCCAGAGGCACAAAAGAAATAATCTCTGGCATAGAAAGACTCTGAAGAAGAGGAGGAGATGCAGCCATTGGAGCGTAAGAAGAGGACACTGTCGGTGTTCTTGCAAATGCCTGAGCAAGCTGTGTTGACATGAAAGGATGTCAACGAAATCTTTAGCACTACATTCATTACAGAACTAGTGGCTAAGAAGCTCATAATGAGGATCTCGCTGAGCAAGGTTCTGAATCCCCAAACCATCTCATTCACCGTCCCATGCACCCGCTCAATGATTCTAGCAACCCCCATCATACATATTTAGGAGAAACCTGATCCTAACATCCATCCATCTATCCACCATCATCTCTGAGGAACCTCCATCACCACTACAACCGCAGTCGCCACCTCCAAAAATCGACAGTCCACCCCAAACCAATGAGCCAGAACCCATGTAGCTCGATCCCCCATAAATACCTGAGCAGAGGCTAGAACTCCCATAAACAATCCTAGAGTTACCCTTGCAGAGACCAGAACTTCTTGGTCAAAATCTAAAAGTACTTGAGCATAGGCTACAATTGACTGGCCCGAATGCTGAAGCTCAAGACCAACATATTGTACCTTTTGTGCGGCATAAAGACACTCCATCCTCAATGAATATGCATACGATGGAAAATACTCAATTCCAAAGTCCCCATCACACTTCCTCAACGACCAAGGTTGAGGGTGCCATGGGCAGCGCAACTCTAAAATTAGAGGTACATAAAGAGGTGGAGATACCAGAGGTTCAGAAGAAACCAGAGACAACTTCAGGGCAAAGCACAACGTTAGCGCAAGAGTAGATGGAGCTAGTTCTCCAAAACCCTCAGTAGTGCGCAGATTTGCTGCAACTTTGCCTGGCCAGAATAGACGTTCTAACGCTCCTGCCATCAGCGTTGAGGTTGAGGCTTGTGCCAGGACCATCTATAAGAGAAGAGGAGGTAGAGACTCTCTCAAAGCACTCAACAACCAGTGGACTTCCATTGCAGGTCCGAGCACCCAGAGAGGCCACCCTTACATCTCTTGACCTTGCACGGTGTCCAACAATGCACTTAGTTGGATTGATTAGAGCCTCAACTGATCAATTTGAGCTGAGGCTCCAGTAGGCCGAAAGGTCTGCAGAGTTTGCAAGGGAGAAAGTGCTCCTTGTGCAAGCATACAAAAACATGAATAACACACCAAGATCTAGGTGGAGCACAGACTGGAAAGAGTTCAGGAGAGGCTTGTTGAAGCTTGGTCGAAAATACGGAAGGTTTCACCCCAACTCCTAGAATCCAGTGATGTAGGAAAGCCAGAGCATTAGATCGAATTACTCCAAGGGGCATGGTCACAATTGGCCATTTGCACAGAGCATTTGGAAGTGCAACTGTGACAGAGTTAGCAAGAAGCAGAGCAACAACCTCGAAAGATGCAGGAGCAGATGGAGAAAATAGTGTTAGAAGGAAACAATGCCCGACCAACACTACACAAGCACACAACTGAGTGCACGAAGATATTCAGAGAAGTCAACGATTGGATGGGAATCATCGCTAGGCACAACCAGACTTTGGAGGATGTGTGCACTAGAATCCAATTGTTGAATGAGGAAGTTGCGAATACTATGGATCCGCTAGAGAAACAACAAAATTTTGATCAAATTCAACAAGCGGACAATGAGCTAAACGCTCAGTTTGAGGCACAATCCATAGCCAAGAAGGAGCTGCGTGACTTTTGACCTGTCATTCAAATAGTTTACATGCAAATGCACAAGGTCGATGCAACAACATAATCTGAATGGAACTATTTGGTCGCATCCAATCCCAAATAATGTAGCACACACACGACCCAACAATTCGTCTCCGAGGCCTTAGTCCTTGCAAGGAAATGGTAGGATAAAGTTGTGAGCTTACAAAAAGTCAATAGGAAGGCCTTGGAGTTGGTCCCAGAGTTGGGCCCTTTGTTTGACGAGGCAAAGAGAGAGAAGGCACAATCATAAGAGGAAAGTAAAGAAGAAAAGAAGGACAAGGGAAAGCAATAGTTGCTCCTAGAAGCTGTGAAAGAGCTGAGTACTTGACTCGAGGGCGAGTTAAGGCTTGTGGTCGGAGCCTGTTGGGCCCTTCATTTTTGGACTTGAAGCTGCGTAAGAAGGATTATAGTCCCAATTTTGGTTTATCACAAGTTGCGCAAGCTACATAAGAAGCTGGACAGTGGAGCAAGGAAAAGTAACAAAAATCGGTTGCAAAAAAGGTCAACACAACGCCAGGAAGGAAAAAGTAGTTGCAACAGAACAAGAAAGCACGCGAGCCCAAAGCCAAAAGACCCTACTCATCTTATATATATGAGATGAATACGATTGTAAAAGGGTTCTCCCCTTGTTGTTGTTGTTATTGTTGATAGGTTGGGTTTTAGTTCTATAAATGTAATCTGTATACAGTTTTGGGTAAATAGAGCTCTGCGACATGGGTCCAGAGACAGAAGTCTGTAACAGAGCATTACTTTGTACCTCTGAGGTTGTATCTGATAAGTCTAATGATAATATATAAAGAAGGATCCAAAATTTTGAAATATGATGCATCACTATGTGTTTCTTCTTGTGGGTTGTATCTTTACAGTACTTCTTTATGCTTCATAAGTTCCATACGTTGTTTCTGTGTATGAATGATTTTCACAACTTGAGTATCTTCAGTTCCTGTGTGGATGAACTCAGATATGTTTTGTAGTTAGCCTATCTTGCGCAAGATCATGGTGAATCTTGAAGGTTCTGTGAACCCACCTAAGTATTCTCCTTTCTCTTCCTTATCCCACCATCTTGGTTGTGCTTCGGGTGAGACTTCTTCTCTTCAGAGGATATGAAAATGCTAGCGCTCTAGAATACACGATACCTTTTGTTGGTAACCTGAGAAGAACCCTGGTCTGATCAATTTTACGCCAACAAGACACACAAGGGATCATGGGTTTGACGCAAGGTTTGGCCTGAGTAGGATCTTCTTCTACTAGACTGAGTTGCTTTCTGTGCGCAGTATGATCTGGAGTATTACGCTAGTATATCTTTCCTCAAACTCACTGTGTTGCTCCTCTCTATCAGCCACAATCCTCTTCCTACTGTACTGAAATATTTTTCCACTGTGCAATACCCCAATCTGTTCTTCTATCACACATTCTTCTTGTCTCGACATCATGAACCCACCTATTCCTCATTCATTATTCCCTGCAACACTTAGACCATTCCCTGGTCAACCCCCAATCCCCCTTATGCACGAAGGCACTTAGCTTCCAGGGCAATCGGATTCTATCTTCATAACACCCTTATCACATAACAACATCTTAATCCAAGTAGATAATGACTTCAAGTATCTTCCGTGGAGACCCTTAAAGAATTGCCTTTCGACAACACTATATGACTGAGTACAATCTATAACAAACTCAATAATGTAACCTCCCAATATACTATCCACCTAGAAATCAACCGCACATGATATCTGATTGCTTATAGTATTAACTTCCTGGATAAACTCAGGAGTCCAGTTCCTTGGAACAACAACACATAATGTTCCGTTCTGTTCAACTAACCTCTGTATCCACTCAACTAAAATATTCGGGAAATCAACAAAGAAAATTTCAAGTAAATCTGTAAAAACATGCCTCTGTAACCATTTCTTTATGTTGATCCACCGTTTCTTATTCTAATCTATTGGAAACTTGATCTCCTTCGTGTCCAACCATTGTCCAATATCCTCCTTATTTGGTCTCCACATTCCCCTCAGTTGCAGATCCTAGTCTCGACATTGAAACCATTTGTTGGTGCACAATGGGTAGACCCAGGGTTCAACATTAAATCACCAACAAAACCCTAAAGATATCATCCCTTTCGGCATCACCCACAAGCAAGTGAAGTCTCACCCAATGGTATATATGGGGACTATTGGAACCCGGTTTCCGCATTCATGGAGGAATAAGAGACGTTCATCATATTCGTCACACTTAATATTCATTCGTTCTACCTTACAACATTCACGAAGAACCATCAAAACAAATCACATATTCATATCCACTATTCAGACATTATATGTGCACTATAAACAAAACATAGAAGAAACACATAACCACACAACATACATCATAACAAAAATATTTAACGTGGTTCACCCCAAACTGGGCTATGTCCACAATGATAGGCTTCTTATATTATCATTCAACATCATCTCTTACAAAAGGTGTGCACTGCGCTCATAAATGATATCTCAGTTCTACATGCATGCCCTTGTCATTCGTGCCTACAATGCACACTTAGCTGTCAATTGATATTCAACTTAGCTCATACTCATCCGCTACCAAAAAAAACTACTACCACCTCTACCCCACAAACCCATTACATATTCATAATCTTATATTAGGGCTTAGCCCATTACAATGTGGACAAAAATGTCTAAGGACTGTTGGCGATTAAAATTGCAACGATGAATTCCATCCGCAAAGGATTGCTAAAGCTCTATTATTTAGTTATGATAATAATATAATACTAGTAGGTGGGACCCCCTTGTAGACTAGAGGCGCAAGGTTAGACATATTACACATATTTTTTTGCTGATATGATGTTGCCTACATAGTCCTACAATTTTGATGATGCAATCTTGGTTTCATTTGGCATGATAATGAGTGGATAATGCATTATCGTTGAATGTTGTTGGTAATCACTTGCGACACAGGAAAATTTCCATGGGTATGAGGATTATGTTGTTTACAAGTGCTATGTTATAACCTTGCTACTAATTTATATGTTGATTACTTCGCCACATATATGCAAGGGATAATTAAATGGGAGAATAGAAGGAGAAATCATACTAAGGTTTTCTCTTGAGTGTTATTGAGATAGTTCAATTTTCATTCATTCTTCAATTCATTAAAATCCTAATTCTCTTTTATGACAGCAGGGTCCTATTATAGACAACAAGGTTCAAGGCTGGACCATATCATTCAGATGCTTGTTTTAGAGGTGTTGATCTATCTTTGATAGTTTGTGTAGACTTGTCTGTTTATGAATTAAATTTCATGACTGATAAAGGATATTGTTCAGAGTCAAGTGGGCAGTAGTCTGTGGCAAGATGATCTAGATTTTAAAGTTTAGTTTTTACTTCATGTCAGAGTCCTTTTGTATGATTTTCATCAGGGATATCTAAGTTTGACTTTGGTCCAAACTCCCTCGGGGATTTTTGTAAAGAGAACGATTCTTTTGATTTCTTGGAAAGAAATAAGCGATTGCTATTCTGTCTCATCTGTGTCAATATGTGACTTGGTATTTTTGATTTTGTCTCCACATTTACTTTTGATATCTGTTATATTCAGAAAATTGTATAAAAATGTTGAATTTTGCAACAATCTTTTATTTAAAAATATTATCCTAAGCCCTTGTAACTAATACTTGTGGGTTTGGAAACAAATTTTGAGGCTATAAACATAGGGTAATATTCCCAGCTATCTTGCCTTAGCCAAGCAAGATTCGAAAATGATTGAGTAAGATAAATTCATATATTTTCCTCAACATTTATTTGGCGACCACACTGGGGAGATCTTCCATATCTCTCTGGTTGATTTTATACTTGCTTTTCATTGAATATATTTATATTTCTCATATCTTTCCTTTAACTGTTTCTTTTCTTCATGACTGTACCTGTTGCAAGGCAACCCAATATTGAGCTCAGTCTTAAAGACTATACCAACATTGCTTTAACCTTGTTTAAAACCATCTTAGAGACCGCTAATACCTGAGTTAAGCTTGAAAGCTCATGGGAAGCAATTAAACAAGACATAAGTGTTCGAGAATGTTGGGAAGCTAGGAAAAGACAACCTAGGAATCAACCATAGCTTTCTTTTCCCTACAGTTTTGATCTTCTTTTCATGTCCTTAGACCCTCACATCTCTAGGAGAAGAAGAGGTTTATCACCGGTAATTAATCCTATTGTTGAAATAGGAAGAAGAAACGTTGTTTTGTCAACCCAACAAAGTACTCTAAGGAGAACTTTGTCTGATTCAACCAACTCGTCTTTCTCTCCCATACCTATCATTCACAAGATGGCATCTAGTGGTGGCCTTGGTGGCACTGGAGGTGCTTCTTCATTTCCACCTTCAGCCTCGTCAGTGATTGGTAGATTATATAGTCACCAAGTCCCTGTCCAATCTACTACCAATCTCGCTAAAGTCATTAAAAAGTATGGGCTTTTTCAGTTTGAAGAAGATGCCACAACCACTCTGTCGCATGTTTCCTCCCCTCTTAACCTAGCACTTGCTACTCGCCCACTTCCTAAATTCAAAGAGAATCTCCCTAGGTTTTCAAGGAATAACATGGTCACTATGAATGAACACTTTACCTTCCCCCTACCATCATAGTATTGAGGAAAAGGCCATTGATAACCTTGGTTCCGCTTTGCATACTTATTTCGAGTATGGAGAACAACTTGAAAAAACACGTCTTCCTAAGGGAGATTCAGTTAAGCAGACAGACATGTCCGCCCTCTTATAGCTTGTACAAGAAATGAATAATTGAATGATAACATATGAGCTGAAAGGAAATTCTCCTTCACTTACCCCTGGGGAGTCATCTTCTTTTACACCCCCCTTTAGAAATCCCAATGAAAACAATTTTCAGCCTAAAGTTACCATGCCTCGTAGTTGGTGTAACTTTTGCGAGGAACACCATGATGAAAGTACATGTGAAGTAAAGAAGAGTGTCAGAGATAAAATATTTGGTAAGAGACTTGAAACTACCATTGTTGTCCTAAACTTTGCAGAGCGAGAGGATGTCATGGTCATAAATACTAGGAATAAATCCTATGCTCCAAAAGTCAAATATGATCCTCCTCACACTTATTCTAGCCCAAGCTCATCTTCACCAGCTGCTCCTGTTCAAGCTCCTAAGGCTCCAGACAGTCAAGGAACTACCTTCCCTCTTCCAAATACAACAAGCTAAATCAGTTGGCCAACATTAAAGCATATTCTACCCTCCTGGACATGGTTGTCATCCCTGAGCAACATAAGCATCTGAATTTTTTTATGGAAGGGAAATCTTCCATTGTAGCCAACCTCTATGAAGAGGTAGATAAAGAGGATTCATCTGTAAATAAAGTAGGTGTACATAACTTTAGACACCCTGTAAAAAAACCCTCGTTTTATATTTCTGTAAAGATTATGGACAAGATTGCCCATTGTTGTCTCATTGACGGCTGTTCGGGCCCAAGTGTAATGTCAAAAATTATTATGGAAGAGCTAGGCTTGTCTTGTACAAATGAAAATGATAGAAGCATTGTCTCTTATAATAGTTTAAAACAAACGACCATAGGTGAAATCAAGGACGTGACCTTGGTTTTGTGTGCTGATACTGAAATAAGGGCAACCCTTAATATTCAGGTAATTGATATGCCAATGAGTAATTACTCGATCATATTAGGAAGAGATTGGAAATCTTTGATTGGTGGATACCTCTCACTCGACTGGACACACTTATCCATTCCTCAGAATGGTAAAAATATCATAGTCCTAAGGGAGGGGAGAATTTCACCTTACATAGAAAGCATCCCATAGCCTAATGTGAATTATATCGAGGAGGACCTAGGAGTGTATTCCATCTTTGCAGATGAGGACAACACTACCTTGGAACAAATCGACTTAGAGGATGGGATGTGGCATATGCACTTTGATGGTTCATGCTCCAATGAAGGAAATAGAGCTAATATTATCTTGTACTCTCCTGTGGGTAAAATTCATAACTTTTCCTATAGGTTAGAGTTTGCTTGCACAAACTGTGTCACTAAATTTGAAGTGTTACTGCTACGCATTGAAAATGCCTATAATCTGGGTTGTGGTCACCTTGTAGTTTTTGGAGATTCTGAACTTGTTGTAAACCTTGTACGTAAGATATGTTCTCCAAGAAATAAGTTAATGAAACATTACATGCAAACTGTTTGGGCACTTATCTAGAACTTACTATTTTTCAACATCACTCATGTTAAAAGGGATTTGAACTCAATGGCTATCAGGTTAGCTGATTTTGCAGCATCTCCTACTCGACAAATTCTGCCACAAAGACTTGATTGTACTTTTCAATCTCTATATCGTCTGCACATCCCTAATAATATAGAGTCATGGCAGGTCTTCCGTAGTGATGAGAGCATCTGTTCTTTCATCCAAAATGAACCTTATAAGCCTAAGGAAATTATATTGATGGAAGATAACAAAATTCTTAAAGGCTTGACTCCTCTAGAAAGTTCATTTTCATTGAGTGATGTAGGCAACAAAGAAAAACATAAATAAGAGGAGTCGAAAAGGAAAGTGGGTGAAACCATTTCCTTGAACATTGGAACACCCGAGTCTCCAAAGAATGTTAAAATAGGTGCCCAATGTTCTGATGAAGAAAAATTGAAGTTCTCTAAGCTGCCTGGTGAATTTCAAGATGGTTTTGCTTGGTCTTATGAGGATATTCGTGGTTTGGATCCTGTTCTCATATAACATGCCATTCCTATCAAGCAGAGCATAAAATCAGTTAGGAAAAAACAAAGACCCATTAACCCTGTGCTGGAAGCAACTATTCAAAAGGAGTTGGAAAAACTCTTGAAGGTTGGGATCATTTTCCCGGTTAAGTATTCTGAGTGGGTTTCCAATTTGGTTCCCATTCAGAAAACAACTGGTCAGATCAGATTATGCGTAGATTTTCGCTCATTGAATATGGCTAGTATAAAAGATCACTTTCCTCTTCCTAATACGGAAATGATTTTGCAGCAAGTTGCAGGGTCACAGAT
>JASDQU010503170.1:70460-82295 GCA_032191745.1 Picea mariana
CAGATCCAATGAATCAGATATGTACTTCTCCTCTGCTCTTCCTTTGGTCACTGGACGCTGATCTATTAGACATTGGATATTCAGGATTGGTGATCCAACGACCACTTTTGCTCCTTCTCCTGAGCTTTCTGATCTCTTTGACCTGCAAGGTCTTCTAAGTGTTCAAAGTTCTCGACCTTTGATGTTCCTATGAGTCCTTCTCTTGGACCTTGGCTGCACTTTTGGAAAGCGCAAAGCGCTATCTTTTATGAGCTTTATTCTCTACATCCTGTGCATGTAATCATTCCATCGTTGTTGTTGTTCTTGCCTGTAAACATGCCATCGACGTTGTTTTTCTTGCCATCAATAACAAGCACACTCTGCCTGTAAACATGCTAACAATATGCCTTTTGGATTATCTAATGTAGGTGCTATTTTCAAAGAGCTATGCAAATAGCTTTTGATGATTTGATTAGTAAAATTATTCAGATTTATCTTGATGACTTAACTGTGTATTCTAAAAATTGATCAGATCATTTTGGTCATCTTAAAAGGGTTCTCATGCAATGTAGGAAATTTGACATTTTTCTAAATCCTTCTAATTCTATTTTCGGTGTTACCAAGGGCAAGCTCCTTGGACACATTGTCTCCAATTCAGGAATAAGCATTGATCCTGAAAAGATTGCTGCTATCCTAAATCTTCCTGCTCCTACTTCCAAGAAGGAGGTTCAAGCTTTTATGGGTGTTATTAACTTCGTTCTTAGGTTTGTTCTTGATTTTGTTGTAATGGTAAAACCAATTCATAATCTTCTTAAGGAAGATCGTTCCTTTTCTTGGATAGATGATCGCTCCTCATAATATTCTTAAGCAAGATCGTTGTTGTTGCTTCTGGATGGAGTAACCAACACAGAGAAATAATGCAAGTAATATCTACTGTAGTCACGAGACTTCAACATAGGCATTGATACCAAGGCTTTCTCCAAAGCATCAAAGGATTCATGGGATTGCTCATCCTAGATAAAAATGGTGTCCTTCTTCAAAAGACGCATGAAAACCTTAATAATATTGGCATAGCTTACTATAAATTGACGTAAAAAGTTAGCTTTCCCCTGTAAACCTTGAAGTTGTTGAATAGTGCGTGGGGGAGGAAATCGAAGCATTGGCTCAACCTTTAACAGATCTACCATGATCCCAGTCTCAGAGACTAAAAATACCAAAAGACATCCAGAACTAACTCAAAAAATGCATTTATGAGGGTTCAACCAGATTCTTTAATGATGACATATTTCAAAAACTAGCCGAAGGTGCTTAGAGTGATCCACTATCTTACAAGAGTGAGCAACAAGATCGTCAAGATAAGCCTCGACTATATGCTTGAGATCGCGGAAAGCGAAGGTCATAGCATGTTGGAAGGTTGCTCCAGTGTTTTTAAGGTCGAAAGGCATCTTCCGGTATGCGAAAGTACCCCACGGACAAATAAATGCCGTCTTGTGTTGATCCTCGGGTTTAATTTGAATTTGGTTATACCCTAAAAATTCGTCCATGAAAGAAAACACTTCGCTTCCCGCACACTTGTCAAGAATCTGATCGATGAAAGGTGTCGGGAAGTTGTCTTTAGGACAATATTTGTTCAGGTCTTAGAAGTCCATGCATACACGGATGGTTCCTTGCTTCTTATTCACTGGAATGGGATTGGATACCCATTCAGTCAAGGGAACTGGTAGATAAAGCCAACATTAAGCAGTTTCTCTACCTCTACCTTAATAGTAGGGGCCTTCTAGGGATTGACAACTCAAAGACGTTGTCGAACAGGCTTAGCATCTAGATAAGTTCTAATCTCATGCTTGACAATTCGAGGGTCGATTCCTGACATCTCTTCATATGACCAAGCAAATACATCTTAGAATTCCTTGAAGAGCTCTGTTTAGATCATGATTTATTCTGGTGAACAATCCGCACCGATGTGTACATTTTCAATCTTTCCAGGGGTATGAGAGATATCGATTGCGAGGATAGGAGAGATACTTGCCATATGACCTTCAACATAAATGTCGTGTGTATCAAGTGGAACTACGATGTGACCGACTATCTTGCTAAAAGTAGATTGAAAGTCATCTTGTTCGATTCTAGTATGCTCTGGGAGAAAATAAGAGCAGTGATGCATATCATCCCAAGGTTTGTCAGAACCATTCATGGCTTCAATGATAGCTTCGTTTGAGGGAAAAGTCTCATCGAGGCAGTCATGTGAGAAAGACAACGAAGTGGCCCACATGGGCTTAAGAACAAGATCCTCCTCGTCCGTTAGTGATGTAATAGGATCGGGATTGACAGAAGGGTCAATAACAACTTGATACGCTATCTCCGCTGTCGATAGTGGCATGGCCATTCCAACATGCAACTGACCTTCACAAGACAAATTTAAGGAAGGTAGGGTCCACATATTATTAAAATAGGAAGTGCAGAAAGGAACAAACCTCTCTGACGAAACGGGCCTACTAGACATGGCGTAAACATGGTGAATCAATGCCATGACGTCAAAGGTACCCATAAGGGATGAATACATTCCGACACCGATATTCTCAGTTTTCGACTGAGAATTGTCGACCACGGGGATCGATGGTCTAACAGATGCATTGGGGTTAGCTTATGCAAAGGATAACTGGTCGACCGTCACGATATTCCCATCGTGAGGAAAACAAAGAGTGCGAAAGACAGATGATATGATGACAGTCATAACGTAAGTTCAATTGCGTCCTAGTAACAAGTTATAATCAAGGGGTGCATCAACCACCTCGACATCCACCTTTACCGTCTTCCCACCTAAATGGACCAAAAAGGGAGGAAGAATACCATGAGGGTGGAAGGAATGACCGAAAGCAGTCAACATAGTCAAATATTAAGAGAGAGTCGGAGAGCCGAGATCTTTCCAACAGATCAGGGACATCACACATGTAGCAGCGCCTTCATCAACAACCACACATTTGATGGTATACTTTGAGTAACCCATGTGGATTTGGAATGCCGCATGGTAAGGAAAGCGAGGCTTCAAATCTGTGATGTCAAACTTGATAAATTTCGAGCCACTGGGGTCTAGAGCTCCTAATGTAGATAGCAAGGCATTCCTCTGTGAATGACACGTTTGGAGTACCTCCAGAGCTGACATTGCACAAGGGGTTTAATCTAGGTCCTCAATAATAGAGTAATTATGGGCGGCTCTAGCATTTGGATTGTGGGTAGAGCGCTTGAGTACTCCTTTCGAAATTCGAGGCGGTTGATCTGGTTTTTCGATCTACAAAGGCGTCTCCGGAGGAGGAGGTGGAGATTCTAGATCAGGTGCAGTTTGTGAAGAACTATAACCACGAGACCAGGTGGCTACATTAACCTAAGAATTGACCATATTGATGCACAAATGGTCACTGTCTTGTGTCGGTGGGTTTTGACTCCCACCGGACACATTTCCAGCATTTGAGGAGCTCAAGGCCATGCGCTGGTTATGTGGGCAAGGATTCATCAACACAGCGGGTGGTAGAGATAAGAGCCTCGCAGCTTCTGCAAGTTTGGGGCATAAATGAGTAAGATGATCGTCTATACAAAGATTACAAGGAAATTTTACCTTACGCCTTTCTGTTTTTCCTTCACCAACATTATTCTTCTTCTTCTCATTATTACGATTGTCCTTGGGTTTATTATTATTCTTCCCACCCTTACGAGTACTATTACATCTTGGTTGCTGGTTACCATTTGGGTCGGTCGACGATTACACAGAATGTACATCCGCTAACTGAGTGGGATTGGAAGACACAAATGAAGCTAGCCCTTTTGTAGATTGGTTTAGAGAGAACTCTTTCAAATGGCTTGTCATTGAGTCTGCAGATTTCACATTGGTGGAGCCTACAATGCCATCGGCATGAGGTCCGAGATTTTGTCTAGGGTTATAGTTTGATCTCAGTGTGTCCAGAAGAATATGGTATAACATACCAGACTGAGCGTATATAAGATCTAACTATTGGGCTTTGAAGATTGCTTCTTCTTCAGATGTAACCCCGGATGTAGCAACATCCTTTGAGATAGGAGGCTGCAAGGACTTAAGGAACCATTCTAATAGGAAATATGGGGGGATGTAGGTCTTGATCAACCTCTTCCCTCTACGCTACTCCTGGATGTGATTCGAGATATGAGTGGTTGTGTCCTGGTGTAAGGTCGACATAAGTTCTAGGCCAACATCGTAACGAACCAACAATTGGAAGTGGTTAAGGAAGACTAACACCATATGACTAAAGGTCCTGTATGCCCCCTTAGGTAGCTCGATATACCATTTTGTGGCAACCCCAATGAGGGTGCATTGAAATAATATTAACTGAATGGAATCATCATGAAGGTAATTCGAAGAGCACCATAGGTGAAAGGTGGTGACGTGATCACTAGGATCTTCGCCATTCTTACCTTCGAATTTCGAAATATCTGAAGGAAGATTGGTGGGAATTGGGGGCCATGTAGGATCATGACACACATGTTCATTCATCAACTTAGACATTTATGGAAAGTTGAGTGTGGCTAGAAAAGGGAGACGGGGTTGTGACATCTGGCCCCAAGCTCCCTGGAAAGATTGTGTTTGAGGAACTGCAGCCCATCCAGGGTTCTGGTAAGCACCATGGCCCTGTACGGGATTGTAATACCCTCCTCTAGGTTGATTAATAAGAGGTTGGTTGGGCATCATTCCAGTAGGAATGTTCTGATGAGGGTTATAAAAATTTCCCCCAGCCGGAGTGGCTCCGGGTTGGGGGTTGCCCAAGGTGTGAAACTGACCTCCTCCGGGTGTGAATCCGTAGGATAAAGGTGGATTTGTCATGCCAAATGTGTTGGTCAAAAGATACATTGAGAAGGTGAGGGTATAGGAAAAAACTTGAGGAGAAGCTTGCCCACCAGGTTGGTTACTCCATCTAGAAGCAAGAGGATTAGACTCGTGATTAAAAAACGGAATGCCTCCCATAGTAGGATTTGTTTGAGGGATCTGAGAGCCACTAAACGAGAATGGAGTATGAGGAGGAGTTGTACCCCAAAGTCCAATGCTAGAATTAGAGACAACAACTGATATGGAGTTTGAAAAATACGAGGTAAAATTTGACATACCATAGGAAAAAGGACTAGAGGACATAGGGATGGACTGAACATTATATCTTGGTGAGTGACCAAGAGACCCAAATGGGTTCGTGGCAATAGGTTGATCATTCACTATAGGACGAGCAACAATGATGATAGTTGCCTCTGACACTATAACCATTGTGGTTGCATGAGTTGAAGGGGTTCCATTAACTATAGTAGGTGTGGGAGTCGATGGGCTCCCAGTATTTTGATGACCCAGTTCAATACTCATCCTTGTAGAATCACAAGTCTGAAAAGTGGAGGTGTGTGTACCATGTCTAATAACTCTATGCCTTTTAGAAGGCAAAGACTCAAAATCTGGTGGTAACTGTAACAAGCGACGAGACTGGCGAGGACGCTGGTCCGACTCCATGATGACCTAAGACTCAAGATATAAAGATAAATCCTAAGGAAAACTAGTAATCAAAGGGCACACCAAAAATAATTAAACAACCAATATGCACACAAACATGATAAAGTGGTTGAAAGGGGCCTCCCTCCCTAAAGTAGGTATTCCTCGCCCAAAAGGGGTCTAAGACTCCCTGCTAAAGATCGGAGGTAACATAATTAGTTATAAGGGTCCTCATGGGCTTAAAAATCAGTTGGTTAAATCCTCTCGGAGAGGTAATCCTCCATAAAGGTTGTGTGCTGTCCGACCCTTATCTGACCTAGGGTACCTGCAAAATAACCCCTGCAAGTAACCTATGCGGCACCTAAGTCAAGCAACTAAGAAACCATTGTATAACCGATGCATAGGTGAGCAGTCGTAAGTCAGGTCCACTGTATGGGTAGGGTAGCAAAGCCCGAAACCTTGAAAGCACCACCTCTCATGGAGGTAAGGACACTAGCAAGATCCCCAGATACGAATAGATCCCTAGAAATATCTTGGACGCTAAGAAGGTATTGGGGGGATATCCCTTCAACCGACCTCGCATGACCTCGTGATTAACTCTGGTGTAAGCGGAGCCTCGTGATATTACCAATTATACAATGGATTTCTCCACTCCCTTAGTTAGACACATATGTTGATTTAATAGCCTTGGAGAAGTTTACTTACAAAATTATATTCCAAGGCACTAAATCCTAAGCTAGTTTGTGCACCTTAGAAAATAAAATCGTTAATAATCAATTTTAAATTATAGTGTTAATTTTAATGGACATGCTTACTCAAAAGGTGCGTTTGTGAAACTAGCAATGTTATGACTCAACAAGTAAAGTAAATATGAATACAATGCAAAGTCCTAACTTCAATTTTCAATGAATGATATGCTTCCTAAAAATGCAATTTTCAATTCAATTTTGCAATTTTGAATAAAAATGCAATCTTTCTTTACATGCACTAAGCTAAATGACAAAGACTCAAGATATCAAAATGCCAATCAATGTAAAATGCCTAATATTTTTGTATTTTCAATATAAGAAAAATGAAAATGCATGGACTGAACAACAACTTGATATATAAAGACTCTACTGTGTATAAAAAGAGACAACTCAAGTAGGATACCAAGGAGCAAAACACCTAGCCCAATGTACAAGGACAATCAAAATGAAAAGATGATGAGAAAGGCACCGCCTAAAAATTCAACCAAAGACAAGTTTCCTGCTATCCCATAGACACTTAACAGTCACTAAAGAGACCCAAGAAGACTCAACAATCATCAAAATCTACCCAACAACCACCAAACCCGACAAACAAGCAAAAGAGGTTGATGTACGCGATTGTTCAAGTGAAAAACGTGTATGTACGCAGCTTGCAGAAGGACAAAACACGTATATACTCGTCTGTCAAGCAAAAAACCCCATATATGTGTCAAAAACACAACTAGGCTAAGGAGAAGGCTGAAAGACTCAGACCCAGAGTGAACAGAGGCTGTCAAGTAATGATACGAAAAGAAGCAAAATATGAACAAGAGCAATCTAATGAAAATCTCTCTATGGATAGGGGCAAACCACAACAGAAGAAAATGACTACAGAAATCAACTCTATTCTCAAGTATGCTATATAAACAAATATGCTAGCAAGACAAGATAAAAAGCCTACCTTGTCCATACATTCGATGAAGTCCACCGTTGAGCACTTGACCCAAATCAATATACCTGCAACTAGTCCTCAGCAACCAAGCAAAGCAAGCATATGGTGATAATATATAATGTTAGCACATTCAATAGCATAATCCATTAACATTCATAACAAATATTCCCATAAAATAATAATTCAAATATTTTCAAGATATCAATTGGACGAGAAAAGAGTATTTCTATTAAGATGTAATCAACGGAAGTGAATAAGTTACAGACTTCCGTGTCGGTACGGTTCAAAACTGAGAAACTAAGTTCGTTCCAGTTGGGCCTCCACCACTTTAATCCTCCACCAAAGGCAAGCTCATAGAAGAGAGACAATGAAGTTCTCAATCAATAAGGGAAGAGATTGGGGGCTGAACATTGTGTTCAGACTTAAAGGACAAAGGGATGGAGATTCAATGTGAAGTGAATAATTCCTCCAGAGTAACTTTTCTCTCAAAGTTGAATTCTTTATCCTTTTTTCCATAGCTTAGAATTGGCCCATTTATAGCCTTCAAGTGGAATTGAAGGGCCGAGTCGAAACGTTTCCAGTATATGGAAGGCCAATGATAATTGATCTTCTGTCGTGACATGGAAACTTGACACTATTTTTCAATTTTGGGCACATTTCCCGATGTACGTGGGTTGTAGTGGTGCAATCTGCGTATACGAATGTTGTATAGTAGGAAATATGCGTATATGTGGGAAAATTGTATTTTTAGCTCTGGGATTTGCAAAAAGGGATTAAAAGTCTACATGGGGAAATTGAAACAGACCTTCTGTGCAAGACTGCATGGGTTGAGGCAAATCTTGCTATAACAGAAATTAAACCCGCTCTAATTTCTTGTAATTTCATTGGATGATTATTTTATTATGGTTTTGGAGTCATTCAAATAGTTGATTGCACATTGATTATTTTTCTTTGATTACTTTCAGCCAACCCATTTTTTTGTATAGATTTTTCTCAGCTTAGTATGTTTGGTTGATTTTTCTTTTTGGTTATTTTCTTTCAACACCCTTAGTTTTGATTTTTGGATTGTGGTTGTGCATATCTCATGCTCTATTTAGTTGGTATTTTCAAGGAGGAGATTATATTTGATCTTGCAACTTTTTTAGTTCAAGTTTCATTTTTTACACAACAACAATAGATATTCTTTTAGATTGTTTGGATGCACATTTCAACATTATGGATAACACTGTTATTTAAATCTTTTTGCTGATATATTTTTCAGAAGATTTCTTGGGATTCAATCATTATATTTCCCAATTCATTGGTTGACTAAAGACTCAATCTTAGTACTTCCAATTCAATGAGGATTTCAGACTTGTTATTTTCTCAAAGAGTATCTTCCATCCTTTGAATTTTCTAGTCTTGAGTCACTCTTTCTAGTTATATGATTGGGTAATCTAGTTTTATTATGGCTAAGTACTACCTACTAATCTCAATGTTGAAGCCATTCAAATTCTCGTGGGTTGTAAACACCTCAATGGTAAATCTCAATGCAACTTCTAAGGTTTCAAATTTCAAGTTTTCAACATTTGTTTTCATCTTAACCATGATAATGAGTTTCTAGATGTGAATTTCTTGTGGGCTGTAACTCATCAATCTATTGAGCCCCACACTCTTCAACACTCCTTGAACCAAAACTCAGTTTATTCATATCTTGGGAAGATAAAAATGTTTGGGTTAGTTTGGAGTATCTTTTAATCGACCCTTCTTACTCATGATCTTGCTGATTTTTTATTTTTTCCGTATTATATGTCTTATTTTTTTGAACGGAAAACCTATCTAGTAGAGAGACAAGCTTCACACTCTCCTTTTTCATTTCATTTTCTTCATATTCTATGACATATATAAACTCAAGGATGTGAAATTTATGGTTTCTCTGCTTAGAGCACTCTTTGGAACTTAAGGATATCAATTACAGGGACTTGTCCATCATGACAAACATCAACTTATCACCTATTAGAAATCCGATCTCACTCACTTCATTCGATTTTGATTTCTAATGGTATATTTAAATTATGACGGGGAAGTCAATCCATATAGGATGTGTCATGAGATTATTTGTACCTTACCAAAGTGTCTTAATTGCTATCATTTCATGTCGTCTTTCCTCTCACATGATTGAAGATGATTATACAAATGTTTCACATCTTTATCATTAATCAAAAGAGGAAATAAATACCCTGGCCTGCAAGGATGATGATTTTGAATCAGATTTTGTATTTATCTCGTAACCATGACAAAGTTATGGATTGGTATCTTTTGAAGATAGATGGAATTGAAGTCTTATGGTCCTCTTTGTTTAACTCGATTGATTCCGATTGCAGGAACGATATGAAATGTCTAGGGGATCCAAATATTACAACAATCAATGACACTAAACTCTCATGTTGAAGAGAATATTGTGGGAAAACACATAATGATTATCTCTCAAGAAGAAGGTTTTGATATTTGACTAAATGGATAGGAGATGCATACTTGATGGCTGCATTTGCATTTGCATAAGTTTTATGACAACCAATAGAGTTCAATTTTACATTAGCTTAGCATGCTTTGCTTAGGATTAGTTTAATTTTGGTCTTTACTTTTCTTTTTAGCTAAATTTCATTTCAATAATTCAGTCATTTAGAGGAAGAGTTCTTCCTAAACTATCTAATAGTTGATCACACACCATTCTCTTTTGTTATGTAGGATGTGAAATGACTTGTGCGACCAACAACTCATGATTTTTTTCTCTTTAATAAAGGCAACATAGGGAAGTGTTAATCTAAACTTGGTTGCTCAGATTCCTTTGCGACATTTTTGATTAATCAACCAATATTGTCACCAACTCAACAAATGATCAAAAATATCTTTTGTCTCATTCATACATTCACATGTGGATTTATGATCTAGTTGTTATTTTGAGTCATATTCATGATTATTTTTTATGACCTCCATAACTATGATTTTTTCCTCTTTGCCTTATCAGATAGAATTATTTGAATCTTTGTGGTTAATGATTATATTTTATAGCAAAGAGAAATTGGTGGTTTGGTGAGAAATATGAAATGTATTTTCTATTGTTAAAAATTCATTATTTTTAAGTATGCAAAGGACTTGTTAATGTCAAGAAATATTGAGAGAATGTTTCATGTAGTTGGATTTTTGAAAATATGTTTTAACTAATTTTATCCATTAACCCATTTTGCTAGATTTTCGGAAGGTTTTTCTTGTCTCATTAAATATAAATTAGATTAGAGGATTGTCCTGCGAATTTTTTCACTAGATTAACAATTCTCAGAATCTTGCTTGTTCTTCATTTCAGATGTTTATCTTGGGAATTTTTCGATTGGGCTTGATGTTGAACGGTTAATACTTATTGACTGTTTCCCTTGGCTTACCTTCCAAGATTTCATTGTTTCTGCCCCAGATTTATTACTTACTATGAGGTTCTCTTCTTATTTTTCAACTAGTTTTCATTATTTTTTAATGGTTGACATCATAGCTTTAGGCTTCTTTTGGTTTAATTTTTTTTTCACGATTTGACTTCTGATCTCAACACTTTCTTTATTCTTGCACATATTGCTTCCATACTTTAATTTGAATGTTGGTATTTCCATGAGATGTTTTGAATCCTTTTTCTACCTTGAGGATTACTTTTTAAATTTGAATAAGGGGCTAGTCCAATTTTGGTCATATGTTGAAGAATATATATTTTTTACAAGTCATGAGATGCATGGGATGCTCTATTTGAATGAACATGCATGAAGTTCTTAGATGTAGGTATAAACTGATAGTTGTGGTGGAACATATACGCCTGTTAAGCATACCATGATAATCCATAAGTATAGGAAAGTGTCTATCTACCTTTTTCTTTGAGCTCCATTCACTTCATATTAATAAAATGACAAATACTATGATCGTTTTTGCTGAGAACTCTGGGTTAAACTATAATGCATAGCGTATACTCAGCAAATCAAAGCAACTCTTGTATCGCACTGCTTCCTTCACACCCTATGTGCATCTGCATATCTATATACAAATCTAAAAGGGTGAGCATATTTTGAAATAAAAAGGAAGTTGAAAACACTATTAATAGTGTGGGAAGTACAACTAAACCCATCGGGGCTATGGATGTCTTCTAGGAGTGGGGCTATGCTTGTATAATATCTAGACACCTTCATTGGGGCTATGGACACTCGCTGGTAGGGAAGCAATGCCAGGAAAAGAGAGACGAGTAGCACACTTATGTAGATGTTTGCTTGTTATAAAAAATGAAAACCCATGGTTGAACCAAAACCAATATGAAGTGTGTCACTGCTAAAATAATTTACTTCATTATTTGACTCTTTGAAAAGGGTGTGTTAGATTACAAGTACTAGAAATATTGGATTATATCTTTTAGAAATTTGGCATCATTGTGGTACCCATAATTATTGGAAATTGTCTGTAGTTTGTTGAGCTTATCTGTAAAATTCAGATATGAAGTAAAGGCCCTATATTTCTATTGATGAAGATTACTGTTTCTTCTAGTGTGTAACCATTTGTTAAGGCCATAACAAAGCCCTTTACTTTTTCTTTTACAAGCAAAAGGGAAGCCCCCCCTACTGGAATTTCAATCCTAATGCCTATCCCATACCGTTGAAACCTAATGTTAATTCTTT
>JASDQU010503170.1:98548-113778 GCA_032191745.1 Picea mariana
GTAAATAGGATCTTTGATCCCTTTCTAAGGGAATTAGTCATTGTTTTGTAAAAGGGACCCAGGTTATTATATATTAGGGTTCTATTTATTCCATGAAAGGGTCAGAGAGGAATCTAGGGGGTTTGAGAGATGCAGGAGCATAATAGTCGAAAATAGAAATATTGCAGAGAATAACAACAGAACAAAATAATAGATGAAACCACAACACCATAATAATACCTTTATTGATAGGAAACAATGTTTACTTTCCTCTTCAAGGGGGAAACCTACATCATAGAAACACTCTATTACAATAATTCTCAACACAAAACTTCTCATACCCTCAAATCCTATTTATACTAGATCTATCTACTAAAACAACATTCTAGAGTAAGATCTTCTAGAGGCAGAAGCTTGTATTAGGTCTTCTTACATTTGACTGATTCTTCCTTATTACTAGGCTTTATTAGTATTGTCCTTTATTACATGGAAAATATATTATTCTACCTACGCGAGGGGTTAGGGAGGTTAGGTCCCTAACATTCCCTCCCCCTTAAAAACAACCTTTTCCCCAAGGCTTGAGATGAGGAAATTATTGCAGAATGCTAGTTAGCTCCCAGGTGGCATCTATTGGAGTTGTATATTTCCATTGGACTAACACTTCCTTGATGGTGCACTAACAAAGATGATGCTCACGTTGGTTTGAAACTACTTGTGGATACAATTAGATGGAGCCTTCATCATCCAACTCTAGAAGGCTGGTTTGAGTTTGACACATAGTTCCAATAACCTTCTTTATGTAGGAGACATAAAAAAAAGGATGGATCTTATAATGAATGGGAAAAGCTAATTGATAGGCCACCTATCTCACGCACTTGAGAAATGTATAAGGACCATAAAATTTGGGCGTCAGTTTTTGACAATGGTTATCCTCGAGTGAAGTTTTCTTATAGGGTTGTAGTTGAAGAAACATCTAGTCTCCTTCAACAAATTGACGTTCAGAACGACCTTGATCTGATTGTTTCTTCATGTGATTATGAGCCATGAAAAAATTCTATTTAAGGGTATGGAGAATAACCTCTTGAACTGTAAGAGTTTGGCCAACTTCCTGGACCTTCGAGACACCGAGCATGTATGAGAGAAATGGAGGTGGCATTTAGCCATATACTGCTTCAAAAAGAGTCATGCGAGTAGTTGTATGGTAAGAAGTGTTGTACCACCATTCAACTAGTGGTAACCATTGATCGCACTAAGTTTTCCTTTCAGATGAAAAACACCTCAAATATGTTTCCAAACACTTGTTGACAAATTCATTTTGACCATTAGTTTGGGGATGATAGGTGGTGCTGAGATGCAATTTGGTGCCTTGTAGCTTGAACATTTCTTGCCAAAAATTGCTGGTGAAAGTGGGATCTCGATAAAAAACAATATAATGAGGCATGCCAAGAAGCTTGAGGTGGTAAATGGGTGTTGAAGATAACAAAAATGATCATACTTGGGAATAAAATCAATGACCACCATGATGACTGACTTATTGCCCGATTTAGGTAAGCCAACAATGAAATCCATAGAGATATCCCTCCAAATAGCGTGTGGAATCATAAGCAATTGTAGTGTGGTAGGGGCCTTGACTATTTATTCCTTCTTGCATTGAAAAACATCACATTTTTCCACAAAATTGTGAACATTATGTTTCACACCATCCCAGAAAAAGGAACGTTTGACTCGGTCATAGGTTTTGGTAAACCCTGAGTGCCCAACTGTGGGTGTAGCATGAAGCTCAGAAAGCACAGTGGATTCAAGTTGTGAATGTTTACTTAAACACATACAACCTTTGTAATGAAGCTCATCATTGTGCCAAGAGTACCTTGGGCAAACTGGACGATTGGCTTGCAATTGTTGGATCAAACGTGAAATTTTGGGATCTTGTAGCCATTCCTAGCAAACAACTTGGAGCCAATCTGGTACAATGAAGGAGAGGGAAAAAATGGACCCTTCATATTCATATTTTATTGGAAGAGAATCAATGAATATTACAAGGGAAAAAGTCTCTATGGCCAAGGGTAAACCACAACAGACAGATATGACTGTAGAAATCAACTCAATTCCAACATGGGGGTTGATAAGTCTGGATAGGGAAATGGAAAAAGGCCCTCTGTGTAGGATAGCAATGGTGAGGAAAATCTTGCTATAATAGATGCCCCATAATGTGTGAGATCAGAGGAGTATCTGTGATGGCCGAAATACATTATAAATAACCTAGAAGTGGAGTGGTAGAGAACCAACTAGACAAACTCAATTGCTCATTACATTATGTATTGAATTTGCATACATGGCTGCCAAAAATACAATGCAGATCCATGTGGAAAATATACCAACAAGTGTTCATGGCCATGAGTAGGAAAATATAAATGCGGTTACATGCCAATAGCTGTCATAGTCACGAACAAGGCCCAGTGAAACTGGTCTCAAAATCAATCTGAAGATACATGTATACCATGGAGTACAATCTAATCTCCCATGATCGTTGAAGTCAAATAGGTACTAGTACGATGAAATGGAAGCAACAAATCAGGAAAGCTATGTCTACAAAGTGATGTCTTCAAGTCTTCAATACAATCTGCCAATGGTGCAAGTCTACATCATGTGAATAAATGAGTTGAGGTCGAACACGATGAGACATCGTTTGATTACTGGTCATTGAGGTATACCGTTAACAAATGCAAAACAACCTACCAATGATGAAAGTAGGTATCAAGGCACCGAGTACATCTCTACAAATGTGAATAAAGGAGCTAGTGTCGAACATTTGAGAGATCCATTGATCAGGATACATTGATGTATTCCCATCTTTCAATGGTGAGAGAGCCTTCCACTAATGACTACAAACCTCAAGGTACTCATAAAAATCTAAGTCTCATATCCATAATACATGAGCTGAATTCGATGGAAAGAGACCCGCTGAAAGGAGAGAATTAAGGCATTTCTCATCAGTCAGCACGAGGAACAAAGCATGAGCTTCATGGTTTGGTGGAGATCGAACGAAGAACATGTTCATGAACCAACGACGTTGTGCGTCTTTTGTGTGTGCCAAATGCAAGTGGTACATGAAAAAGACCCTCTGAATAGGAGCCAGTGATGAAAACTACTGACAAAGGCGAGGAAACCACCAATAAGGCTAATGGCATCCAAGACACTGCATGAACCCCAAAGTGTGAATATATGTCTTGCCGTCGAACACAAGGGAAACCACCCAGTCAACCACCCATGATGAAATGTCAATTGCTAGGTTCAAGGTGACCTACCAATGATGAAAGAAGGGCCAATGTGCATCATAAGACCAAAGTATCATGTGATTCTGAGACAAACTGAGGGTATGGCCAACATGCGAAGTCAATATTTCTAAGGAGTGCCCGACACAGGTTGATAGACTTCCTTTGAACAAGAGCATGAGACATACAGTGGACTCTGGCAACATAGACTTAATGATTAGACAATTAGATGCAGGAGGCATCCACAATGTTCTCTATAGTGCCTGGAAGATTAACCAGTCGGTAGAGAAAATTTTGTAACGAGATTAGCTTCCTAAGGCCATGCTAAACCCAAAATTATGATGATGCAAGGAAGTAATAACTTTGTTCTTTGTTCACAGGTGACACAACTACTTCCAATTACAATATAGTACTCCCTTCCTACCTGTCTTTTTTGTTTTTTCATAACAAGTGAATGCTATGATACAGAGGAGGGAACGAGTGTCACAAGTAAGAAAAACTAGTTCCAGCAGTGGAATGTACCTATGCTCAATGCAAGGAAATGCATGCGAGAGATGGACACTTGGGGTGATGTTCCCTCCAGGGTATAGGGTGTCAAATTGCGAAGGATATAGACAAGGCTCTGTTTGGTTGAGGATGAAAATTTCTTGGGCCATGGTTTATAATGCAAAGCGAGAACCGGCTAAAGGCTCAATACTGCAAGCAAGGACATGAGATGCAATAACAATTTAATGCCAAAAAATGTCGTTTTTTATATCTTTTAGTCTACTTGGTGTGAAAAAGGGGTAAAATTGTGCCAAATAGACATCTTTTCAAATCCAATTTACGAGTGTGAAGAAGACAAGTTCACTTGGTGATCTTTTCCATTTTTGATAGCTAGTCGGAAAAGAGCTTAACTAAGACTCATGATCTTTCAAATCCAATTTTAACGAGTGTGAAATGGAAAAATCACTCGACGATCTTTTAAATTTTTAGTAACAAGTCGGAAAAGAGCTTAACTGAGACTCATGTTTTTGGGAGTCCGTGGGTAATAAGGCCACGTGTGCATGAATGAGAAATTAGGCTTATTGTAAAGTCATGTATCGAATTCTAATGGACTCTTGGTCTTAAGGAAAAAATCTCGGCATGGACCCCAAATGACAAAGAGTTTCTAACTAGGGTACCTGTGTTTGGTAAGTCTCTACCATTTATTAACGATGCTATGATAGTAGATGGAGGTTAATGCATCGCAATAAATGGTTTCGTACCTAAGGCGTAAAAAGTGGTAATTGAAGGATAATGAAAAACTGCACGATGTAGTGAATACCTATCCTATATGCTAGGTTATGAATATACCTGCCTGAGGATACGAGCGACCAACCATGACATTGAAATCTGTAAGAAAATTGAGTCGAAACTACAAAAACCAGCTTAAAACCACTTTTGAATTAGTCCATTAGACAAAATAATGGCATAAAACTATATCAAATGGGTAAAAATGTTTTATAAATAGTAATACAATCACAATTTACCATGTCATTTTCATTTTCACCCAAAATAGTGCAATTTGGACTAACATACCTCCAGAATTCAAACGACAATTGTGGGAGCAATAGGCAATGGAATCGCAAGCTCTCTGGTCCAGGTAACTCTTCATCCCATCCTCTTCAAATTCAATGGTTTACAATTTTGAATTGAGCTCCATCTTTTTAGTTTTTAAGGGCGCAAATTGTGTTTTTCAGTATACATAGGTTTCTACTAATATGTCATGTATACGACCAGATATATGCCCCTGTGTGAACTACAGGGGGCGTATATCAGGCCCTATCCACGATTGTTCTTGGATAAACCGCATATAAGTGCGCAAAATGGCAAAAATAAGTTTTTAACTCAAAAATTGATTTGTTTTTTGCAGGATGGTGTTGGAGTGGAGGGAGAGAGAGCATGAGGAGGTAGATGTAGTAGTGGAAATGGATCCAGTGGCTCAAGCGGCATTAAAAATATGTGGTCTATAAATTTTTTGGGCTCTCAAAGGAATGAGTTCCCAAGTGAGGTTATTGGAAATGTTGGTGGGATATTGGGATCCAAATAGCAAGAGCTTTATCCTTGATGGGCAACCATTAAGGATGGAAGTAGAGGACATCTACTTCTTGGCAGCACTTTCACGCCGAGGAGAGGTCATGGACCTTAAGTCGCGCAGGACCAGAAGTGGGATGAAGGTCGAAGAATACATCGAGGACCACTGCGTTGCAGGGACTCCCATGGTGGGAAGTCAAATCCCTATCCGGGCTATAGGTAACCTCAGCCTGAAGATTATTGTCCTTGTTTTTACTAGGATCATAGGGTCAACCTCACTACATCAAGCATTGAGACTGCTTATGTTTTACACACTGGAGTGTGCGAGACCTACCATGTATGATTGGTGTACAACACTGTTGACCAACATGAAAGGTCAACTGATAGAGTGCAAGCATGGGGAAAAGAGAAACTTCGGGTTTGCCTCTATCCTTTGTAGCTTATTTTTCGAGTGGATCCCAAGCCTGGGACCTAGAGTGGAGATCATTCCTAGAGGGCCATGCGATCTAGCTATGGCGCGATGGATCGAGGTCATGAGACAGCAGGGGGAAGGTAGGGTGGTGACACCCTACAACAATGTTTTTTTCTTCTGGTGGGGGAGACAAATCATAGCTATGGATGAATATCCCTATGTGGGAATTGATTTCAGAGGTGATCCTGATATGCCACTTCCACCAGGAGCTACCTACGATGCCATAGGTAAACAATGTTTTTTATATATTTCATTTTTTGTATTTTTGTATTTTAAAAGAACAAAAATATTTTTTGGATGGTGTCTTTAAATATTAACTCGATACTTGTGTGGTTGCAGACGTGGGTCCACAATGGCTAGAGAGATTCCTACGACATAGGTGGAGGCACTGGGCAGATGAGGTAGTGGGAGGAGAGGTGGAGAGATTCCTTCAAAATGTGCAGGGTAACCTATCACGTTTGACACAAAGGATTCCTATGGTTCAGGTGGAGGATCTACCTGAAGCCATGCAGAGGCAGGTTGTCGGTGTACCTAGAGCATGGGTACGACTCTTCCAGTGTCTCACTAACACCGTGGTTTGCTATAACAAGACTCATCTGGTGCCACAGGCGTAGATGTCATAGGACATGTATATCGGTTGTATATGTATTTTTGAGGGTTTTAGCCCCAATTTTGTAATATAAAACACCATATTTTTTGGAAATATAAAAAGAGGGATCTTCGGTTGTACTTATATCTTACAATGTGTACATTGATTTAATGGTCTTCTTTTCTTTATTAATGTGACAAATGCCAATCCAAACATAATTAGTGTAGGCATTATATACATGATTAGAAATTCTAGGAATGTGAAAATATGTAATAAAATCAAATTGTTGTTCTAAAAGACGTACCTGTAGGAATTGACGGAGTAACGTCGGATCACGCACACGGTCATGACCGTTTAATTGACGTATGACTAACTGAGAATCTAGGCACACCTCTATAGATCGAACACCGTGTGAGATAGAATCACACAATAATTCTATAACGACGCTATATTTGACCACATTATTCGTGGATGGCCCTAGGCATACACCACCTGAAGACACCAGCAAACCCTCAGACGAATAAGTCACCCAAGCGGTGGAAGCTAAGTTCTGTGTATGACAACTAGCTCCATCTGCGAATCCTACATAGACCAAAGATTTCGTTGACATCTGCCAACAAATGGGAAAACTCGATAAGCAAGCCAAAGACAAAAAAGGGGAAAAGGTGTATATACACTAAATTTACATTAGTATACAAAGGATTTTGCCCAAGCCCAGAGATCAGGCGTAATACTTTTTTAAGTAGAGCCCATTTCTGGGCTGATCCAATTTATTCCCTTCATAATCTTCCAACTCGTAGGCTCCTTTTTATAGAAAACGTTGCACGATATAAGGACCGTGCCACATGGGTTTAAAATTTCCTTCCCCTAGCGGTTCTTTGGCTTGGTCATACAAGAGGACCAAGTCACCCTCAACATACAACCGAGGATAGATAGACTTATCGTACTGAACCTTGACACGTTTCTTGTTTGCCTCGATAGTCGTAAAGGTGTCATGATGCTTCTCATCAAGACTCTCTAGGTGTACAAGGCATCACTCTAAATCCGAAGTGTCAGGTAGGAGCTCAACTACCAATTTGAGATAAGGGATTTCACATTCAACAGGAAGTATTGACTCCACATCATGTACTAACTGAAAAGGAGAAAAAACAGTGGCAGTCTTAACCGAGGTTTGGTATGCCCAAAGTGAGGGATATAACATGATGTGCCAGTTGGAATTGCTCCGACTGATAGTTTTTTGCAAAATGGTCTTGAGAGACTTATTGACGGCCTCTACTTGCCCATTTTCCTGGGGGTAATAAGGAGACGACTGATCATGTTTAAACCCAACCTTAGATGCTAGTTCTACCATCATTTCATTTTGAAAATGGCTACCATTATCAATGACAATCTCACTCGGGATACCGAACCGGGTGATAATTTGGTTGAATAGGAAAAAAGATGCAGTATTCCTATCGGATTTCACGGTAGGCATTGCTTCGACCGACTTGGTGAAGTAGTTGATAGCCACAATAATGTGTTGATGCCCCCCAGCCGAAGTTGGGTTGCAATCAACAAAATCTACTCCCCACTTAGTGAGGGGACTGATGGTAATTACTGGGTGGAGAGGGGTTGGGTGCGAGCGCATTTTTTGAGTGAACACCTGGTAGGGGTGACACTTCTTAACTGCTTCAATACAATATTTAAAGATGGTGGGCTAGAAGTAACCGGCTCGCAAGAGTTTTTGGGTTGTTGCAAGTCGGGATAGATGATAGCCACAAGCCCCTTTGTGGCAATCATTAAGGACTAACTCGGCTTCTTCGTGAGTTAAGCAACGATGTAAGATGCTATCTATTCCTCAACAATACAAAGTGTCGCTGATGATTGTATACTTTTTGGCTTGGTACCTAACACACCGTCGATCATCTCGCGAGAGATGCTAAGCGAACTTCAAGGTTTGAAGATATAAAACAATATCTCCATACCAGGGGTCAGACGACGAGACAAGGAAAATGTGTTCATCCACGAATGAATCGACATGAATAACATCTTTGTCTAATCGTGGGAAATCAGATATTAACTCTTCAAAAACTAGTGATTTCTTGGACTTGGCCGAAGCAAAGTCGGAATCAAATTCTTGTAGGATGTCAATCCACTTATTATATTTTCTGCCTATGATACATATAGTGAGGACGTATTGAAATGGATTAACATCAACAACCACAGTAGTTTTGCAAAGCAATATACAGTGTTGTAAACGTTGGACTGCGTGGACGACAGCCAAAGATAGCTTTTCAACGTGTGAGTAATTCCATTCAGGACCAGCTAAATTTTGACTGAGATAGTAGATGACGTGCTCCCGGAGCTCATCATCATCCTGAACTAGAACCATACCAATGGTCTCTTAAGACGCGACGATATACAACAAGTAATCTCTACTGTAATTGGGAGATTTCAGCAGAGGGGCCAATACCAAGGCTTTCTTTAAAGCATGAAAAGACTGTTGGTCTTGATCATCCCAGATAAATGGGTGTCTTTCTTCAATATGCACATGAAACCCTTAAGTGATATTGGCATAATTCACAATAAACCGACGCAAAAAGTTAGCTTTCCCCTATAAACCTTGAAGCTGTCTAATCGTGCGCAGGGGAGGCAACTGAAGAATTGCCTCAACCTTAAGTGGATATACCATGATCCCTATCTTGGAGACAAAGAATCCTAAGAGACAACCAGATCTAACGCAAAAGATGCATTTATGAGGGTTGAGTCAGATTCTATAGTAGCGACATCTTTCAAAAACCAGTGGAAGGTGCATAGCATGATCCATTCTCTTGCAAGAGTGAGCAACAATATCATTGAGGTAAGATTCGACTATGTGTTTGAGATCATGAAAAGAGAAAGTCATGGCTCGTTGGAAGGTTGCTCCGACGTTTTTCAGGTTGAAAGTCATTTTTCAGCATGCAAATGTGCCCCAAGGACATATGAATGTCGTCTTATGTTGGTATTTGGGTTTGATCTAGATTTGGTTATAGCTTGAAAATCCATCCATAAAAGAAAATATTTCGCTTCCCACACACTCATCGAGAATCTGATCAATGAAAGGCATGGGGAAGTTATCTTTAGGATAGGCCTTGCTTAGGTCGCGAAATCCCATACACATGTTGATGGTTCCTTTCTTTTTATTCACGGGAACGGGGTTGGACACCCATTCGGTCAAGGGAACTGGGTAGATAAAGCCGACATTAAGTAGCTTCTCTACCTCTGCCTTAATAGTGGGGGCCTTCCTAGGATTAACAACTCTAAGTCATTGTCGAACAGGTTTAGCATCTAGGTAAGTCCTAATCTCATGTTTGACAATATGGGGGTCGATCCCTAGCATCTCTTCATATGACCAAGCAAATACGTCTCGAAATTCTTTGAAGAGGTTGGTGTAGATCAAAATCTCTTCTGGCGAACAATCTGCACATATATTTACATTTTCAATCTTGCCAGGGGTATGAGAGATATCGATCTGGACGGTGGGAGAAATACTTTCCATATTCCCTTCAGCGTAGATGCCATGTGTATCAAGTGGAACTACGACATGACCAACTATCTCACTCAGGGTAGATCTAAAATCATCTTGCTCAATTTTTTCAAGACTTGGGAGAAAATAAGATCGATGATGCATATCGTCCTAAGGTCTCTCGGAAACATTCATGGCTTCAAGGATGGATTCATCTGAAGGAAAAATCTCATCCAAGAAATCATGTGAAAAAGATAACGAAGTGGCCCACATGGGCCTGAGAACTGGATCCTCCTCGACCGTCTGTGAGGGAACAGGATTAGAATCGGCAGAAGAGTCAAGGATAGCTTGATATGCAATCTCTATTGCCAATAGTGGCATAGCCATGCCAGCATGTGACTAACCTTCAATTGATGAAGTCGAAGAAGTTAGGGTCCAAGGGTCACTGAAATAAGAAGTTCGGAAAGGGATGGACCTCTCTACTAAAGCGGGCGTACTGGAAATGGCGTAAATGTGGTGAATTAGTGCCGAGAAGTTGAAAGTACCCATGAGGGAAGAATACATTCCGACACCGATATTCTCAATTGTTGACCACAGGGATCGACGGTCCAACATATGCGTCCGGGCTAGAGTACGCAAAGGATAACTGGTCGATCATCACAATCTCCCCTTGATGAGGAAAACAAAGCATGTGTAAAATGGACGATACAACGACAGCCATAGAATAAGTCCAATTGTGACCTAGTAACAGGTTATAATCGAGAGGTGCATCAACTACCTCTACTTCCACTTCTACCGTCTTCCCACCTGACTGGACCAGAAAGGTGGGGAGAATACCATGAGGGAGGAATGGATGATCGTTGAATGCGGTCAACATGGTCAACGACTTTGAAAGGGTTGGAGAACCGATAGCTTTCCAACAGGCTAAGGACATCACCCAAGTGGCAACACCTTCATAAACAACCGCTCGTTTGATGGTATATTTAGAATACTCCACGTGGATTTGGAAATCCACATGGTAGGGTAAGTGAGGCTTTATGTCCATGACATCGAACTTGATGATCTTCGAGCCACTAGGTTCTAGAGCTCCTAAGGAAGAGAGTAAGGCATTCCTCTGTGATGGACACATCTAGAGTACCTCCAAAGTAGACATTGCACAAGGTGTTTAGCCTAGATCCTCAATAATAGAGTAATTCTGGACGACTTTAGCATTATGGTTATGGGTAGAGCGCTTGAATACTCCTTTCAGAATATGAGTTGGTGGCTCTGGTTTCTTGATCTGTAAATTTGTCTCTGGGGGTGGAGGAGGAGCTTCTAGGCTGGTACTAGCTTTTAAAGAGACATAATCTCGAGAGCGAGTGGCTATATCGATTTTTGCATCGACCATATTTATACAAAAATGGTCGCCATCTTGCGATGGTAGGTTTTGACTCCCACCAGACGCATTTCTAGCATTTGAAGAACTCAAGGCTAAGTGTTGGTTGTGAGGAAAAGGATTCATTATCACAGTGGGTGGAAGATTTAAAATCCTCGCAGCTTCCACAAGTTTGGGGCATAAGTGTGTAAGGTGATCATCTGTACAAAGTTTACAAGGAAACTTAACCTTATGCTTTTCTTTCGTGCCCTTTCCAACATTATCGTTCTGTTTTCCATTATTATTCTTGTCCTTGGGTTTATTCTTCCCACCTCTACGATTATTTCGACCTTTTCATTTATTCCCATCTGATTGCTAGTCACCATTTGGGTTTTTCGACAACTGCACGGAATGTACATCCACCGATTGGGTGGGTTTGGAGGATCCAGATGAAGTTGGTCCTTCAGCAGACTTCGTTGTCGAGTTTGGGGAATTTACATTGGTGGACCCGACAATGCCATCGGCATGGGCCCCAGGACCCTATCTAGGATCATGAGTTGATCGTGGTGTGTTGGGAATAAGGTGGTATAACATTTCAGACAGAGCATATATCAAATCGAATTGCTAGGCTCTAAAAATGGCCTCTTCCTTGCTGAAGACCCAAAAAGTAGCAACATCCTTTGAAATAGGAGCGTGCAAAGATTTTAAAAACCATTCCAAAAGAAAGGCCGGGGGTATGGGAGTCTTAACTAACCGTCTTTGCCTACACCATTCCTGGATATGGTCTGAAATATGAGTATCGGAACCCTGGCGTAAAGTTGACAAAAGTTCAAGGCCATCATCGTGATGAACGGGTAGTTGAAAATGGTTAAGAAAGGCTAGCACTAACTATTGAAAAGACCCATATGTTCCCCTAGGTAGCTCAATATACCATTGTGATGCAATCCCGATAAGAGTGCACTGAAACAATTGTAATCTAATAGAATCGTGATTCAAAGAATTCAATGAGCACCAGAGGTGAAAAGTAGTGGCGTGATCACCAGGGTCCCCGCCATTCTTACCTTCAAACTTTGGAATGTTTGGCGGAAGCTTGGTGGGGACAGGGGGCCATGTGAGATCATGACTCACTGGGTCGTTCATTAGTTTAGAAAAATCTGACAGATTAAGCGGGACCAGAAAGGGAATACGAGGTTGTGACACCTGACCCCATCCTCCTACAAAAGACCGAGTATTAAGAGATGCGTTCCATCCAGGGTTCTGGTAAGGACTAGAATCTTGTTCGGAATTAAAAGACCCTCTTCTGGGTGGATTCATGAAAGATGGATTAGGCATCATTCTAGCAAGAATGTTCTGATAAGGGTTATGAAAATTACCCCCAGTTGGATTAGCTCCAAACTGAGGGTTGTTAAAACTGCCCCAAACTAGATTAGATCCAGGTTGGGGGGTGCCCAAGACAAAAGATTGACCTCCTCTAGGTGGGAATTTGGAGGATTGAAGTGGATTCGTTATGCCAAAAGTATTGGTCGAATTCGGCACCGAGAGAATAGGTATATAGGGTGGAACTTGTCCACCAACTTAGTTGTTCCATCCAGCCGTAGAAGGATTAGACCCAGGGTTAGGGAAGGGGACACTTCCTACATTAGGATTCGCTTGGGGGACATGAGAGATACCAAATGGAAATGGAGTGTAAGGCAGTGTGGTGCCCTCAAGTCCAAGGCTAGCGTTATGGCCAGAAGTTGCGATGGCAGTTGAAGACTGCGAAGTGAAACTTGGCATACCATAAGAAAACAAACTAGTAGCCATGGGGATGGTTTGAACATTGTAACTTGGTGAGTGTCCAAAACTCCCAAAAGGGCTAGAGGCAAGAGACAAAGCATTGACTATGGGCCGAGCCATAGTACCAGTGTAGGCCTCCAGCACTGCAAATGTAACGGCTGCAGGTGTCGAAGGAGTGAAATTAACTATAGTGGGATTGGGAGTTGGTGAACTCCCAGTGTTCTGAAGACTAGAATCAGTACTCATCCTTGTGGGATCACAAGTCTATAAAGTGGATGTCTATGTACTACCCTTGACAACTCTATGCCTTTTAGAAGGCAATAGCTTGAAAACCGATGGTAACTGTAACAGTCGACGGGACCTGCGAGGAAGCTGATCCAACTCCACGACGACTTATAACTCTCAACAAATAAAAATATATCCTAAGGACAACTAGTAATCAAAGAGCATACCAAAAAGTCAAATAGCCAATATGCATGCAAATGGGCTAAAGTGGCTGAGTGGCCTTCCTCGCTAAAGAAGGTATGCCTTGTCCAAGAGGGACCTGAGATTCCCTGCTAAAGTTTGGAGGTAACAAAATCAGTTATAAGGGCCCTCGTAGGCTTAAAAACCAGTCAGTCAGACCCCCCCGAAGAGATAATTCTCCATAAATGTTGTGTGTTTTCCGACCCCTATCTAACTAAGGATACAAGCATAATAACCCCTACAAGTAACCTATGAGAAACCTAAGTCAAGCAACTAATAAAACATTGTATAACTGATGCATAGGTGAGAAGTCATAAGTCCGAATCATCGTATGGGCAGGGTAGCAAAGCCCAAAACCTTGAAAGCACCGCCTCTCACAGAGGTATGGGCACTAGCAAGATCCCCAAATACAAATAAATCCACAGAAATATCACTGACGCTAGGTGAGTATCCAGGGGTTATCCCTTCAACTAACTTTACACGACCTTGTGATTAACTCCAGTGTGAGCGGAGCTTCCTGATATTACCAATTATACAATGGATTTCTCAACTCCCTGTCTTAGAAACATAAGTTGATTTAATTTCCTTGGATAAGTTTACTCACAAAATCCTATTCCAAGGCACTAAATCCTAGGCTAGTTTGTGCACCCTAAAAAATAAAATCGTGATTAATCAATTTTAGTTTAAAGTGTAAATTTTGTTGGCCGTGATTACTCAAAGAGGTATGGAAATGAAACTCATGGTGTTATGACTCTGCATGAAAATAAAAATAGATATAATGCAAAGCCTAACTTTAACTTTTCAGTGAATGATATGCTAAATAAAAACAATGCAATCTTCAATTTTAACTCTGCAACTCAAAAGTAAAATGGAATCTTTCACTAAATGTGCTAAGCTAATGATAAAGGTTCAAAGACAAAATACCAACCAATGCAAACTGCCTATTTTTTTGTATTTTCAATGTATTTAAAAAGAAAATGCATGGACTGACAAGTGACTTGATATATAACTTCTACTGTGTATAAAAGCAATCACTCGAGCAGAATACCAAGCAGCTAAGCAGACAACCCAACTACTAAGGACAAATAAAAAATGGAAAACAAAGAGAAATATGCCGCCCAAAAATTCAACTCCAAAAAGGTTTTCTGTCATCCCAGATAATCTCAACAGGTACCATAGAGACCTAAGAAGGCTCAATGATCCTCAAAACCTACCCAATAGTTACTAAACCAAGAAAACAAGCAAGGGGGAAGTGGTATACACTCCTGTTCAAGAGAAAAAGGGCGTATATACGCCTCTTGTAGTGGGAAAACAAGCGTATACATGCAGCTGTCAGGGAAAAAAGGGCGTATATCTTTTAAAACAAGGCTAGGCAAGGTTAAAAGGATGAAAACTTAGACCCAGAGTGAACAGACTCTGTCCAACTGTGATACGACAAGAAATACAAAAGCAAAAGAGCAATGTAAGAAGGAAAAATACTTCAACCCTTAGAAGGAAGATCTTTCCCCAGTGGACTCGCCAATTCTATTACAAAGGAAAAACTCTCTATGGCCAAGGGTAAACCACAACAAACAGGTATGATTGTAGAAATCAACTCAATTCCAACATGTGCTATATAAACTAATGTGCAATACGAGGAAGAAGCCTACCCCGATCCAATCATTTGATGTCGTTCCACCGTTGAGCACTTTGACCCAAAGCTTTACACCTGCAAGAAGTTCTCAACAAACAAGCGATGCAAGTATATAGTGACAATATATAAAATGAGTTAGCACATCAGATAA
>JASDQU010503171.1:2657-14461 GCA_032191745.1 Picea mariana
TTATCTAGATTTCAAAAGAGTCATATGATGACTTTATTTTAACTCCCACTCTAAAATTTATCAATGCTTAAACTATAAAGGGTTGGTCAACTGACACAACGAAAAATTAATACTCAAATCCCTTGACATATTTTTTTATAATTCTGCTACAATCCAAATTCCACTTCAGACTCTAAGTGAAGAGATCATATAGTCTTAGTAATTTGAAGAAATCCAGTGGAACTGATAAATGAGTAATTAGGTTGCAAAGAGTGGAACAAACCGTCAACTAACAAACATTAAAAATTTGAGGCTAGATTGTTCAACCAAATTTCGATCGCTCTTTGCCAACCTATATATTAATTCTCTGAATTTTTTATCAAGGCACCAAAATACACACAACAATAACGACATCGGAAAGGAAGGTAATATTGTTCGTTATGTTAGGGACCTAACCTCCCTAACCCCGCATGTAGGTATAATAATATATTTTCATGTAATAAAGGAAAATATTAATAAGGCCTAGCAATAAGGAAGAATAAGTCAAATGTAAGAAGACCTAATATAAGCTTCCGCTTCTAGGAGGATCTTCCTCTAGTTTGTTTTTTTGGATATATAGATTTAGTATAAATATGAGTAGAGGGTATGAGAAGTTTTGTCTTAAATAATTATTGTAATATATCTCTGCTCTGTTGGAGGTTGCCCCCTCGAAGAGGCAAGTGAACATTGTTTTCTATCAATAAAGGTATAATTCTGGTGTTGTGGTTCCATATAATTTGTTGTTTCGTTGTTATCTCTACAATATTTCCATATTTTGTTTCTATTACACTGTTATTCTCTGCATTATTTATCTTTTCTTCTAATATAATATACCTGGTACCTTACAAGTGGTATTGTAGCACTTTCCTCTGTAGAAAATCGTGGGTTATTTGTTTTTCAGGGTGGAGACGTATTCTGACATCTTAAAGCTACAAAGATCTATCATTATGCATATAAACCCATGGCCAGGGAGTAATACATGTAGGAAATATAAGTGGTACTTAAGAGCACATCTGTTGGCCACCCTTGTAACCCCTATTGGTACCCCTTTGAGTGGTAGCACATCAGAAAACACATGTATACAGATCAATATATATCTCTTAAAGTCCTCTATAGATAAACCAATTGGCCACCTGACTGTTATAGTGCCACCGAGAAAAACACTCGAGAAGATACTCTCTAGTACTTGGTTAGTCGGGTAGTATGACTAAGGGAACGGTCTAGCCTCCTTAGTTGGTGTCCTGAGATATTGGGATGAGTAATACTGTTGGACCCTGCACGTATATCACAGAGCTATAACATAGGGAAAACCCTTGAATACCCTAACCCTTGGGAAGGAAACATAAACATAGAAGACAAGACCTATTACCACGCAACTATGCCTCCTACATTCTGGTTGTGAAATTACTACATATTTCTTCCTATTAAGAATTTGGGCATTTCAACACTGGAATATTCTTCATCTCGGACTATAAATCCATAGGAGTAAAAAAAAAGTCTGGATCATGTTGGCACCATTATTTGAACCCTATCCTGTTGGATTCCTCTCTTCGCCCTTATCACAGTCATACCTATCATTTTTCAAAAAAAAAAAATTTCCGTGGACTCGACCCCCTTATGACACCCTTATTTCGGCCTTACCCAATTGGATTCCCCTCGTCACCCTGATCATCGTGATACCCTTCACCCATAACCCATTTTCTGTGTGGTCCCACTCGTTCCTTTTCGTTTTCCCTCTTCATCGTGGCCCACACTTATAGCCAAGAATTGGAAGCCCGCTTCAATTCCTTGTCCTCTACTTTCACAGAGACCCAACAGGAAGTGCGACAAATCAGTTCCAACATTGCCACCATCAATAAAAACATGCATTCCTCCATAGACAAAAAAATGGAAACCATCAAACATGACCTTGCTATCCAACTTACATCCTTCACTAACATAATTTGCGCCAAGTTGAATATCCCTGTAGATCTTCTCTCCTCTGACCCACCTTTGCACTTTGAAGGTGAAACTTCCTCTAATTCCTAGACTTTTCAGCCCCATCACTTTCAACATGACATACTCCTTCCACATGTGGATGTGAAAAAATTTGATGGCTTGGGTCCCATTGGCTAGGTAACTCAAATGTAACATTATTTCTCTTTGTATGGCATTACAAATGAGTTGGAAAAACTCCAGTATGGTGTTCTCCATCTAGATCAAGAATGTTGGCAATGGTGGCAATGGAGAAAAAAATTCTTCCAAGGGTATGTGGCTTGGAAACAATTTGTGGCAGAGATTTATGAACACTTTGACAATGACACCAACCATTTAGGTTGTTTGAAAAAGTTGAAACAATCTATCATAGTGGAAGAATTTATATCTACTTTTGAGGGATTGGATTTCCATACAAAGGGCATGTTTGATGCTTTTTTCTGAGAATGTTTTATCAGTGGCCTCAAGGATGAGATTCATGCCCATGTCCTCATCGATCGGCCTTAGAGTTGGGTGGACTCTACTAAAAGAGATAAGGAAGCACAAAAGGTTGTCTCTTCTCAAAATAGAAAACCCTCCTTTATTCCTCTCCCTAAACTAGTCACTCCCACTCCTCCTTCCACTCCACTAAAGATCCAAAAATTGACCAAAGAAGAAGTGTATAAACACCAATTCAAAGGCCTTTGTTACAATTGTGATGAAAAATATTTTCATGGGCATAAGTGTAAGGAACAAAATATTTTTATAGCCATCTATGAGGATGTTTTGGAAGACGACGTCGAGGGCCCCCTTGTGGCTGAGTCACCTGAACCCACTAACATAACCCCAGCCTCCAACCCTCCTGAAGTTGAATCGATCATTTCCTTGAATTCTCTCACTAGATTCCCTGCTCCCTAAACCCTAAATCTATTTGGTGACATTAAGCATTGAAAATTCATCATCCTTGTTGACAGTGGAAGCACCCATAATTTTATTCATCACCACATTTCCCAAGAAACTAATTTCTATATTTGTGCATTCAATAATTTTCAAATCATGATTTCCAATGGTGGGTCCATGAAATGTTGGGGGCATTGTGAAAATGTGCATCTTCAAATTGGTCAATACTACATGAAATATCATATGTTTACATCGACATGAGCGGTTGTGACATTGTGTTGGGTGATGAATGAACAAGGAATATGGGTCCCATTCTCATGGATTTTAAGGAATTAACCATGCAATTCAACCAGGAGTGCCAACAATATAAGTTCCAAGGCATCACCACTAGTTCCCCATAGATCATCAGTTCCCATTGGATCGAAAATCTCCTAAAAAAAGGTCATTATGGAATTATTTTCCAACTCCATGCCATTCACGCCACTGAGACACCCTCTATGCCTTAGGACCTCCAATCCATCCTCTCCAAACATCAAGCTATTTTTTCTACTCCCAAGGTAATTCCTCCTTCCCGTGGTGTTCATGATCATTCCATTCCCCTTGTCCTTGGTACCCTTTGTCCCAATGTTCATCCCTATCATCATCCCTTTTCCCAGAAAAATGAAATTGAGAAAATTGTTCAAGAATTTCTCACCGTAGGTGTTATCCGTCCTAGTACGAGCCCCTACTCTTCTCCTGTGGTGATGGTCCTTAAGAATGATGGCTCTTGGTGCATGTGTCCTAAATTCCACACCCTCAACAAACTCACCATCAAATATAAATTTTCCATTCCTATCATTGATGAACTCTTGGATGAATTGAGTGGTGCCCAGTTCTTTACTAAACTTGATCTTCATTTTGGCTACCACCAGATACGTATGAACGAGGCATACATTCCTAAGATTACATTTCAAACTCATGAGGGCCACTATGAGTTTTTGGTCATGCCCTTTGGCTTTTGTAATTCTCCCTCCACTTTCCAAAGCCTCATTCGNAGATACGTATGAACGAGGCATACATTCCTAAGATTACATTTCAAACTCATGAGGGCCACTATGAGTTTTTGGTCATGCCCTTTGGCTTTTGTAATTCTCCCTCCACTTTCCAAAGCCTCATGAATCATGAATTATGTCCTTTTCTCTGTCATTTTGTCTTAGTTTTCTTTGATGATATCCTCATCTATAGTAAAACTTGGACAACCCATATTTCTCATGTGGATCGAGTTATACATCTACTCTCAAAACCACATTTTCCTCAAACAATTTAAATTTTATTTTGGAGCCTCAAAAGTCAATTACTTGGGTCATATTGTTGGAAAGGCAGGTGTCAGGGTGGATCCTAAGAATATTGAAGCTATGCAGGATTGGCCTCACCCAAAGAATCTCACAATATTGCATGGATTTTTGGGTTTAACAGACTATTATCATAATTTTGTTAAGAATTATGGAAATATTGTGGCACCTCTCATTGCTCTCCTTAAAAACAATTCTTTCACTTGGACTCCCGCAATTGATCAGGCATTTCAAGCCTTGAAGGCGGCCATGTGCACCATTCTAGTCCCGACCTTTCTTGATTTCACAAAGAACTTTGTCCTAGAAAGTGATGCTTCTAGGAGAGGAATTGGATCAGTCCTTATTCAAGATGGCTAACCTTTGGCATTTACCAACAAACCACTGTTAGAGAAACATTTGTGCCAATCAATATATGAAAAGGAAATGTTGGTTATTCTACATGCAATGGATCTCTGACACCCTTATCTATTGGGGAAACTCTTCCAAATTAAGACAGATCATCAAAGCCTCAAGTATTTTCTGGAACAACGCCCTTCCTCCCCAAAGCAACAAAAATGGGTGACTAAGATATTTGGATATGATTATGAGATCATTTAAAAGAATGGAAAAGACAATGTGGTTGTTGATGTACTTTCAAGAAAATATGAATTTGAAGGGTCCCTTTTTTCCCTCCTTCATTGTGACATATTGGCTCCAAGTTGTTCGCCAGGAATGGCTATAAGATCCCAAAATTTCGCATCTGATAAAAAAATTGCAGACCAATTCTCCATTTTCCCCAGGGTACTCTTGGCACAATGATGAGCTTCACTACAAAGGCCGTTTGTATTTAAGTAAACAGTCACAACTTAAATCCATGGTACTTTTTGAGCTTCATGCTACACCCACAACTGGGCACTCAAGGTTTACCAAAACCTATGATCGGGTCAAACATTATTTTTTTCTAGGATGGTATGAAATAGGACGTTCACAATTTTGTGGCAAAATGTGATTTTTGTCAATGCAACAAGGGAAAAACAATCAAAGATCTTGGCACACTACAATCACTTATGATTCCACCTACTATTTGGAGGGATATCTCTATGGACTTTATTGCGAGCTTACCTAGATCAAGAAATAAGTCATTCATCATGGTGGTCGTTGATCTTCTTTCTAGGTATGCTCATTTATGTGCTCTTCAACACCCATTTACTACCTCCATTGTGGCTCAAATTTTCATGGATTAGTTCTTTAAGCTTCATGGAATGCCTCATTCTATTGTTTCTGATTGAGATCCCACTTTCACTAGAAATTTTTGGCAAGAACTGTTCAGGCTACAGGGCACCCAATTGCATCTCAGCACAACTTATCATCCCCAGACTGATGGTCAAACTGAAGTTGTCAACAAGTGTTTGGAAACATATTTGAGGTGTTTTGCATATGATAAGAAAAATTAGTGGGAGCAATGGTTACCACTCGCTGAATGGTGGTACAACACTTCTTACCATACAACTACCGTATGACTCATTTTGAATCAATATATGGAAAAATCCACCTTCAGTTATCTTATACCTTCCAGGTGTCTCGAAGGTTCATACTCTTGACCAAATGATTACAGTTTGAGAGGATATTATCCTCACCCTCAAAGAGAATTTGGTCATGGCCCAAAATTGCATGAAGCAATAGGAAGATCAATGTGTAGAATTCTTGTAGAAACCCCGATAGATCTAGAATTCTAGTTAATTGAACACATGCAATTTGCTGATATTCAAGAGATGAGAGAAATTTTTTTCTCCGAAAATTAGAGAATTGTATTAATAAAAAAAATATACATGAGCAACCATCCTCAAAAAAAAGAGAGGAGGTGAATATGTAGAATTTCCAACATAGAAATTATAGTCAAAAAAAGCTAGAAATAGCTAAAATAGGTGTCATAAGCTAAGGGAGACCACATAGTTCGACCTAGACCACTAAAGATACATGTCACACACTCATTAATGTCCACAAGATTCAAGTGATGCACATTATCTCACTTAATCTCACTTAACTGACAAGAGAAGTAGTTCCAACTCACTTAACTGACCTGAAATAGTAGTTACTAATAATAGTAATGAAAAAAATCATTAATTAAGGAATAAATCTCTCACTCAAAGAGGAGGTGTGCATTCCCCAATAATAGATTATTTTTTGCATGGGGGAGTTGGAATAAATCATGAATAAATCAAGAAAATCAAGAACCGGGAGTTGAGTCTTGATCTAAAAATAACAGTTTTCCCTAAAATCTAGGGATGAGGCGCCCTTCTTCTCCATGTGGCCAAATTAGGTGAAATAAAGTGTAAATGAATGTATTAACCAAGATCTAGGAGTCTAAGATAGGTATAAACTAATGTAAGTTAGGGTTATGCTCCAACACCCCCCCTTAAGCCTAACTGTAATGACAAAAAATTTGAGTCCCGACAACTTGGCCATTTTAGGTACTCATTACATAAAAGAACTCCTCATGAAAAGAGGAAAGAGGGAAAACCTCATGGGAAACCCTCCTCCCCCCCAAAAAAAGAGGAAAAAAATGTTGAGTGGCCAAAAGTGACCTACTCAGTTGTCTCCACCACTCCAAGCATAGCTCTCAGTTCTGAAAATTTCTTTTCAATGAAGGACTTGGTGAAGATGTCTGAAACCTACTGCTCTGTGGGGAAGTACTGCAGTGAAATGAATTTGTCACTGATCAGCTCGTGGATGTAATGCATGTGATGAACTTCCCATCGGCGAGAAGCGGCAATGGCCAAAACTAGTCAAATGGAATCCATTTTTGCAACAGGTGCAAATGTCTCTGTGTAGTCTATGCCATGTACCTGTGAGTATCCTTTTGCAACAAGTCGAGCTTTTTACTTGCTTATCTCACCATCTGCAAAAATATTTTTTCGATATATCCATCGGCATCGAACAAGATTTCTTCCTCTCGGAAGTGGAACCAAGTCCCATGTGTTGTTGTCCATAAGAGCAGAGTACTCTTCATCCATGACAGCCTCCCAGATTGGGTTTCCAGCAGCCTCAGAGTGTGAATTTAGATCTGAACCAAGTGACATATAGAAATGTATGGGAAGAAAAGGTTCTGTGGTAGCCAGGTCTTGAGGAGCCCCAAAAAATTGTGATCTAGTCCTTTTTGTATCCGCAAGATCACCGACTAGTTCACCCGCATCTTGCAGGGTTTTCTCTGCCCAAGTTGGCAACTGAGTTTGAGCAGCCATGACCTGCTCCTCATACTCTATATCAGACCCAAAATTATTCTCTAATGGCTTCCCTAAAGTGCTCGAAGAAGTTTCTGACTCCTCCTCATCAGTGACAACAAGCGGTTCCTCGACAAAGTCTTCTGAAAAATCTTGCAGTGATTCTTCTTCAAACTTCACACTTCGAGCTAGAATGAACTTTTCAGTGTGAGAGTCCAACAATATATATCCTTTGGCACCTTTAGGATATCCAAAAAATATGAATTCAATGCTTTGAGGCTCCAAATCCTTCCTCTTATCTGTCGGAATGTGAGCCCATGCTCGTGAACCAAAAATACGAAAGTGAGGCACTTTCGGTTTCTTACCGGTCCAACATTCAAAAGGAGTGGTGCCTTTGAGTGATTTGTGAGGAACTCGATTCTGAATGTATGATGCACAATTAATATCTTCATCCCATAGCTTGGGAGTTAATGATTTCGACTGTAGCATACAATTGGCCATCTCTTTTAAGGACCAATTTTTCCTCTCCACAACACCATTCTGCTGTGGTGTATATGGCACTGCATGTTGTAGTTGTATACCTGCATCAATACAAAGTTGATGCACATATTTGTTGACATAGTCTCCCCCATTATCAGTACGGAGTATCTTAATCTTACACCCAGACTCATTCGTAGCATGCTTTAAATTCTATAAGGCATTCAAATACTTCTGATTTTAATTTCAAAAAAAATACCCAAGTAAAGCGAGAGAAATCATTTATGAAGGTGAGTACATATCGAACCTTACTGATTGAAGGCTGCAGGAATGAGCCCATGATGTCACTATGAATCATCCCAAGAGATGAAGAAGCTCTCTTTGCCTTCCCTTTGTCAAAATTTTTCTTTGTATGCTTGCCAAGAATGCATCCTTGACATACACCGCTTGTGAATTTAATCGCTGGCAATCCTTCTACCATGTTTTCCTTGTTGAGTTGATGCAAGTAATTATAGTTTAGATAGCCAAATATTTCATGCCATAACCTGCTGATATCATTAGATTGTGATAAAAATACAGTGCTAATATATTTAGGAACAAAGTGGGAGAAGAAATACAAACGAGAACCGTGATTTGCAATTCCATGTGCAAGCTGTGAGCCTGTGGAAATGTTGATAATCCCTGCGGAGTCCGGAGTGAACTCCACCTTCCTTCCAGAGCCAGAATGAGTGATATGATATATCGAGAGAATATTTTCAAACAATGACGGAACATGAAACACATTTGTGAAGCATCCCCTTTCAAGATCAATAATTCCTTCTCCGCACACCTTTGCGGGTGTGGCATCTCCCAAGTAAATTGGGGATCTGGTGCTTTCTTTGGTGGAGGAAAATTCATATTTTGATGCAGCCATATGGTTCAATGCACCTAAATCAAGGATCCAAGATGATGGAGTGGATGTGACAACCATTAAAGCATTACCATCTCGTGCTCTCCCTCCCGTTCTGTTATCATCTTTCTTCTTTGCATTTTCGGGCACCGTGAGATTGTGTTGCTGCAATTGCTTAGCCATCTCATTGATATTCTTCCTCATGCAATTTTCTTCAGGATGAAAACATTTGGAATAGTATATGCAAAGTGTTCTTTCCTTCTTCTTCTCACCCTTAGGCTCAGAAGAGTTATCTAAAGATTGTGCAGATCTCTCCTTCTTTGATTCAGGAAATTTACCCATTCCTTTTTTCTTGTCTTTTCCACTTCTCTTTGGAGCATTAGTAGCCGCAAGTGCTTGGTTCTTGGAACGGTTGATGGAACCCATTTGGACTAACTTAGCTTGCTCTTGATTCAATTCTGCAATGAAATAATTCCATGGAGGCATTTTCCATTTTTCCTAAGTCAATTTAGATGCTTGAAAAGACGACACAAATATAGAATATTCAGGGCCTAATTTCGAGAGAATTGAAAGGATGAGTTGTTCTTCCTCTTTCGTGACTCCACATGTATTAAGTTCAATGAGGAGGGATTCAAACTTGGTGAATAATTCTTGCAGGTTTCTGAAATGAATTGGAATTAGGGATATGAGTTCATTCTCCAGTTGATCCACTCTCATTGCATCCTGCTTGCCGAATAGTCCTTCCAATGTGGTCCAGTTCATTCTCCAGTTGATGCACTCTCATTGCATCCTGCTTGCCGAATAGTCCTTCCAATGTGGTCTAGACCAAATCGGGAGTAGTGGCTCTATTGACATGAAATATGAGATCTCTGGAAATTGATAGGCATATCATCCCAATTGCTTCATCTAATTTATTGAAATACTTTATCTTCTCCACTGCAACAGTCGGTTCTTTCTTCGTTCCCATTGTTACCTTGTAAAGCCCTTTGCTTCGAAGGAGCAGAGAGATATATGTCTTCCATTCGAAGTAATTGAAAGGATTTAGAATGAGTTTTGTGGGCTGAGAGAGATGATCCATTTCTTCTTTCTGCGCCTCCTGATGATCTATACCTGCAAATAAAACTGTGTACAATCCACTAGATTAAATCTAGCTCTGATACCATGTAGAATTCCTGCGTAAACCCCGATAGATCTAGAATTCTAGTTAAATTGAACACATGCAATTTGCTGATATTCAAGAGATGAGAGAAAGTTTTTTCTCCATAAATTAGAGAATTATATTAATAAAAAAAATATACATGAGAAACCATCCTCAAAAATAAGAGAGGAGGTGAATATATAGAATTTCCAACATAGAAATTCTAGTCAAAAAAAGATAGAAATAGCTAAAATAGGTGTCATAAGCTAAGGGAGACCACATAGTTCGACCTAGACCACTGAAGATACATTTCACACACTCATTAATGTCCACAATATTCAAGTGATGTGCATTATCTCACTTAAGCTCACTTAATTGACAAGAGAAGCAGTTCCAACTCACTTAACTGACCCGAAATAGTAGTTACTAATAATAGTAACGACAAAAATCATTAATTAAGGAATAAATCTCTCACTCAAAGAGGAGGTGTGCATTCCCCAATAATAGATGAGTTTTTGCATGGGTTATTTGGAATAAATCGTGAACAAATCAAGAAAATCAAGAACCAGGAGTTGAGTCTTGATCTAAAAATAACAGTTTTCCCTAAAATCTAGGGATGAGGCGCCCTTCTTCTCTATGTGGCCAAATTTGGTGAAATAAAGTGTAAATGAATGTATTAACCAAGATCTAGGAGTCTAAGCTAGGTATAAACTAATGTAAGTTAGGGTTATGCTCCAACACAATGTCACTCTGAACATCAATTTGTTGAAGGAGACTAGGTGTTTCTTCGACTGCAACCTTTATAACCAAACTTTACTCAAGGCTGACCATTGTCAAAAAATGGCACCCAAATTTTATGGTCCTTATACCGTTCTCAAGTGTGTGGGACATGTGGCCTATCAGTTAGATTTTCCCAGTCATTCTACACTCCATTCTATTTTTCATGTCTCCTACTTAAAGAAGGTGATTGGAACTAAGTGCCAAACTCGAACCAACCTTCCCGAGTTGGATGAAGAAGGGTCCATCTGGTTGCATCCACAAGAATTTTTGGACTAGTGTGAGGGTCATCTGCGTCAATGCACCATCAAGGAAGTGTTAGTCCAGTGGAAAGATATAACTCCAACAGATGCCACTTGGGAACCAACTACCATTCTGCAACAATTTCCGCATCTCAAGCCTTGAGGACAAAATTGTTTTTAAGGGGGGGGACATGTTAGGGACCTAACCTCCCTAACCCCTCTTGTAGGTAGAATACTATATTTCCATGTAGTAAATGAAAATATTAATAAGGCCTAGCAATAAGGAAGAATAAGTCAAATGTAAGAAGACCTAACAGAAGCTTTTGCTTCTAGAAGGATCTTCCTCTAGATTTTTCTTTTTGATAGATAGATTTAGTATAAATAGGAGTAGAGGGTATGAGAAGTTTTATCTTGAATAATTATTGTAATAGAGCTATGCTCTATTGGAGGTTTCCCTCTCGAAGAGGCAAGTGAACATTTTGTTTATCAATAAATGTATAATTCTGGTGTTGTGGTTTCATATAATTTGTTGTTCCGTTGTTATCTCTGCAGTATTTCCGTATTTTGTTTATATTACAGTGTTATTCTATGCATTATTTCTCTTTTCTGCTAATATAATAGACCTAGTACCTTACATGTTACCTCACCCCAAATCCTGAAACTTATGTGAAAAATATCAAGTGCCCAAAATCCTTTTCGGATTGCCTTAAATATATTGAACCATGAAATGGAAGACTCCAACTATTATCAGTCAAAACTAGCAAGTATATTTGTAATCATGGCTTGCTGTAATTCTAGTTTTAGTGGAAACAAGGATAGTTGAGTCAACATTAACTTAGCTTTCAATATTTTATCGGTGCGTTGATATTCTCAACACCC
>JASDQU010503172.1:7318-21545 GCA_032191745.1 Picea mariana
TCATCATTTCCTTTAGACGTCGATATCAGGCACGTGATTCCCGCTCCCTTTAACCAACGGCCCGTGAAAAATGCCTCTGTTAGCTTTTCATACTTGCCATTTACGCCAGTGCGTGACCCCGTGGAAAACCCCCATTAGCTATTGAAAGCCTTGACTTTCCTCAGCGCGCTACCTTTTAGAAACTGCTCCTTAGCTGCGGAAAGTTTTCACTTTCACCAACGCGCGACCTTGTAAAAACCACTCCATAACTGCGGAAAGTATGCACTTTCAACAGCGCACCACCCGCGAAACTGATTGTTGGAAATTTTGAAATTCACCACTTTCAACAGTGCACAGACTTATGAGAAGCGCTCCTTAGCTACTGAAAGTCGCCACTTTATACAGCTAACACTCAACTTTTGGACACACGTTAGCTGTTGAAAGTGAATTATGCAAATTTTGAAAAGAAGACTTTATGGATCATATTATTTTCTAAGACGAAAACTGAAACCTAAGCTTTGCAACTGTGGAAACTCAAAAATGACTTAAGGTTACAAACTATCACCTAAAAAAAACAAATAAATCCACCAGTTTATTTGAGGAGTTAACAGATACAAATCCACAAAATGCATAGATAATTATTGTGCTAAGATTATGAAATTTTCCTAGAGATTTTTTTATGCAATGTTTTCTCATAAGACTATGATTAATGTGCTTGTTTTCCAAGAATTATTGAAAGCAGGTGACCAAGATTAAAGGTCTGAAAAAAGGACCTGACCAAGGAAGAAGGATCAAGATTTTTGAAACAGCTGAATGAGAAAGGCATGACAGGTGTTTTGAGAAAGAATGCTCAGGACGATGTTCCTTTAAGGGGGAGGGAATTGTAACACCCCTATTTACCCCAGCTTGTAATTAATCATAAAATAGGATTTACCATACTAAGGCATGTGGACAGTGTAAATGTATTATTGTTTGGGTTTCCAATAACTGACTGTAGGGGTGAAGCCTTGAAAGTATTGTCCATGATATCACTAGAGGAAAGAATGTGAAAACTATAAGGGAGGGTCATTATATCAAATAACCCCAAATTCCCTTGATGAGGATAATAAACCTCCTTCGGATCCAAAGGAGAGAAATCGGTTAATGAAGAAAGGACCAGTGGTTGAATTATCAACCACTCCCATGAATTGAAGCATGGCCAAAACTGCAGAATGTCAGCCCAAAGTACCACTGGGTATGACTGGCCAAGCTGACCGTATTTCCCTTCTGACAGAAGGAACAGGATAGGTCGAGAACCATCCTGGAAGAAAGATATATAAATGGATAAGGAGAATGCGCAGATCTCTCCAATGGATAATGAAGAGAAGGTCGCGAGCTTGATGCTAAGTGAGCATCTAATAAACCTCGTCGAGGCCATAACAAAGAAGAAAATCTCTAAAAGTTTGCAGAGAACAGAACCCAAGCAGAAGCTGAAACAGAGAAAGAGTCCTTGAGAACTACAAGAATCCCCTGGTGATATCATGGCTTGGCATGGGGGTGGCTAGAGTGCTAATAATGAATTCCTCTGAGCCTATGGTCGGGTGGAAGGACGAACACCCACAGTAAGTTAGTTGGCTACCACGTGTAATATATAAGTAATCACATATCTTGTGTATTTAAGTGGTACTATGAATTAAAGTTGGATATCCTATGAATGTTGTAGGGATATATATGTTTTCTTAATGATTTAGACTGCATCCCGTTTTGGTGTCTGCTTGATTGTATAATTAGGCAAGTAGGAAATTATAAGGATGGGATATTTTTTATAATTGTAAATGTTTGCGCCCTGTGGGGGATTAATCTAGAGCCACGAACTATGAGTTCGTCGACCTTGGGCATAGTTTCATGTATGCATGTCAACCCTCCTAGTCATTCTAAGTCCCTTGGAGGACAGAGTCTGTTAAAGCTCAGGAGAGATAGTGAACATATGCATAAGCTCTCTGCGAGGCAAAAAGAGGCCAAGAACCACTTAAGTTCTAGAGTTGAGGAATGAACATATGGGGTGCGCGTAAGGATTCTTCCAAATGTTACGTTCTAGAGAAAGAGCGCAAAGCTCTTAAGCCTTTCACGGCTAACAAAGCCTAGGAAAAGTAGCAAGATTGAAGTATCAAAAGGGAAGGCTCCTTTTTTAAGATGACAAATGAACGAGAAACTATTCGGAAAGAGACAAGGTCCATTGTGACCGTTGGATATGGAAAGGAGTGTGGGAGTTAACCCCTTGAGTCCTCCAGACTTCGTGAGTTCAGAGAATTGTGAGTTCGTCGTAAGGGAAGTAAAAATACCCCAAGTCTCGAAGTTAATCTGGACTGTGGATCTCTGATCCTTCAGGATCGTTCTCGACCGTCTGATCTATGAGATTTGAAGTCTGCGCTTCAAGAGATTCGCGTGTTGGAGTGACCAAAACCTTGAAGGCGAAGTTACAAAGCACTCAGGAGACACTCACACAGTTACTGAACACTCTACAGCTCAGTAAGGAGTGCTTGAGAGAAATTTTCTAGTAGGGCACATACATCCCTTTGAGGAATATAAGGGACATAAACCTTCGAGGTCCGAGCAGTTGAAGCTCAGAAGAGATAGTGCTAAGAGGGCATAAGAGTAGGAATTATTCCAAGTATTGAATCTCAGAAGAGATAAGCTCTTTTCAGAAGTGAAAATGAGGTCCAAGAGATGGACTTGTAGGAGGAACAAAGGTCGAGGCCTTTGAATAATTAGAAAATCCTCTAAGCTAGAGGAAGTTGAAAGCTCAGGAGGAGGAGTGACAACAACCGTCAGAACGGTTGTGGAGAGGAGCCTAGACGATTAGATCAACATCCATCATCAAGGAGGACATATGGCATAAGATCCACAACTCTAGAGGATTGTGGACAAGGAGGAGGAAAAATAGTTGAAGTAAACATAAACCGTTAGATTGTCTGAAGTAGATCTGAACCGTCAGATCTAGAGGACAGGTGGCATGAATATGTGGATTCTAGGTGAAGACCCGAAGTAAACGTCGACCGTCAGATCATCCAAAGTAAAAATCGATCGTCAAATCATATGAGGTAAACCTCAAGCATCAGATTGCCAAAGTGAATCTGAGCCATTAGATCAACAGCTTCAAGAAATCCATTCGAGAGTTTCTAAGTTGAGATTTGAGATTCGTGAAGTTCAAAGTCCTAGAAATCCGAAGAGAATCCCAATTGTCCGATTAGTCGAAGTGAAGTTGAGTCATCAGATCGTCTGAAGAGAGTATCAAGTGTCGGATCACCCAAAGTGGATCTGAGCCATCAGATCCAAGGGAGAAGTGGAAAAAATTTGAGAACTCCAGATAAATATCCAAAGTAATTCGTAGTCATCCGATCTAAGGGAGGCATGGAGAAAATATGTGAACTCCGGGTAAAGACCCGAAGTAATCCTCAATCGTAAGATGAAAAGGACATGCGTCAGTGGATTATAACCTCCAGATAAAATCCATTGGGAAAAAGGGTGAAGTTTGATATTTGAGATCTCAGAAGTCTGAAACCCGAAGGAGATCTCAATCGTTGATCGAGAATAGGGCCACAAGATTGTTGATCCAGTTGAAAGGTCAACCACTCGAAGTAAAGGTAGAGTATTTGATTAGGAGGATAGGTGTCCACAGATCATCAACTCGAAAGATTGAAGTACGGAAGAGAGTAGGGTTTTGAAAGTTGAAACTCCCGAAACCCGAAATCACGAAGGAGATCTTGTCCATCGATTGTTTTGCAAGAGGTCAGATTTGATCTGTAGGTCTGAGAGGGACATATCTGAACCACCAGTTTTCAAAGTACCGTCAATATCTGAAGATCGATAGTCCTGTAACATTGCGGGGATAGAAATTGCATGAACATTAAAAATTTGAGGGCGGGCTGCAATTCAAACTGTGGATTTCAAAAGAGGACACGTCGAGGCTCGGGGAGAATTGAGGGGCGAAAAGCAGTTTGAATCAAACCGCTTTTGGCCGTGTCCACAATCACACGGTCCTGTAAGTTCATTGCCCAAGGTCACATTAAGAGGGGGCTTATCTAGAAAAGGAGCTAACGCCTAGTACTCTGATATTTCGCAGGGGAGTGAAAGGGAAGGTCACAGGTGCCCTTAAACCTACACCAAGAAGCTGAAATTTTATGTGTTTAATTACAGAACGAGACCATCTAGGTCTCAAAGAGATGTCTGGCTTCAAAATCAGAGATCCTTGACTGAGAGGTTGGACTGGTTCCCTAACTTTCCAAATTAGAAACCATGAATGGAGATTTTGTCCTTTAAGAAAAGCAAATTTTTTTATGCCCCGTCGTGGGTGTGTTACAACCACTCCTAATCCCTTGAAGTAGCACTTCACTGAAGAACTTAACGCTTCCCTTCCTACATTCGATCTAAAGGATGGTAGAGCTCTGCATGGGATCCCTAGATAGATGACCCTTGTCGATTCGCGACTCCAGACTTTGACTATGTTCAAGGATCGTGGAGTCACTAGTCCCGAAGTCCCGAAGCCAAAATGGCTATCTCCTTTTAGACTGGCACATGGTTCCTAAACCCTGGTCACATGGGTTTCTTGGAAAATATTAGGGGCTAAGTGCAATATCCTTTCAGCAGCAAAGGGGTTAAGGGCATGGGAACGATCCCTCAGTTAGATGGGTGAATAGTCTAAAGGACAAACACCCTTCTCCCACATAATCGAACTTGACATTCTCGCTAAGGTAAATTTTACAGGGTTGGATGGACTTAGACATTTTCATTCAATCCTACCCTATCTCTCATGCGGATTCAAATATCATAACTATCTAGCAACAAAACTGAGATAAATTGAAAACCATGAAGTATAGAAATTTGTAGAAGCAAAATAACCTATCTAATAACTGTGCAAATACTGCAAGACTTAACCATAAACACAAAAATTTCATCATCACATCCAATATATTACACAGAGTATGAAAATACTTATCAGAACTAGAAAATGTGAAGCAACCGCTGAAAGGGGTGCCTGTTTCCTCCCAACCATAGGAACAGTCACTCCTGATGGATTTACCACTGGCCACCCCCAAGATGGACCATGGTGCTCTAAAAGAGATGATTTCTCCTTGCTCCAGAACAGTCAGGGATGGAGGTTAGTCTCCTCCTCCAACATGAACTTGGAAATTGTTTTTCTCTACTTCAAGCAAGGAGGTATGCACGAGTACTTCCTCAGTCACTCTTCAGCCTCATTTATCAGCTTGTAGCCAAACCTTAGCCATGGCTTCTTACAGCCAGATCGAGCTTACTGCTCGGATTTTTCCCCTCAATTCCATAATCAAAGTATGCTTTCCTTCTTCTCTCGGGAGAGTGTGATGCAGGAGCATCGCTCACTCATCAAGCGACCCAGCATGTCGAGCAGAAAAGATAGCTGGATAGCGCTAGCACCAAATTTTGAAACACCTTGATATGGTTGCGCCAAACATTAATGAGAAGAGTTAAAGAAGCGCACTTGTAATGTAAAGGGGACCTTGAGCCTTTAAGCTCTCGTCCTTAGTAGATAGGAAGGCATTTAATAGATTTAATGTTGTTAGATAGAAATTAATTGTAGATTTGATAGTTGTAGAATTCGAGAGGGAAACAGAATATAGGCACCCTCCTTTGTACATTATAATTCATTCGGAATTCATTCAAGAGCAGAAAAGAAGAGCAAGCAGAGAACTTGTGGAGAACACTCATGTACAGATTGAATTAATAGAAGAAGATTTCGATTCAGTCTCATGGTTTGTGTTGTTTCTCTATGTTGATATTATTCTCATGAATGTTTGTTTTCCTTGTATGCTTTTTCTTTTGAATCATGAATGTTTGTTTTCCTTGTATGCTTTTTCTTTTGAATATGCTGAGCATGTGATTTCAGAGGTTTAAACTTGAAGTCTCTAAGAGAGAAGAGGATAAGTTTCAATTGTTTCTCTGCCTGAGCCAGGAGATTCCTGCATAGACTGCAGTCGAATTCATCCGCATAGAGTGCGTTGATGAGGCTAGACAGTTAAACTCTTATTCTCATTCACCTAGAAGTTGAATTGGGTTGGTAGAGCCGTGCAGGAGAAGTGCAGGCCGAATTTGAAGTCTCAGTGGCGGTTTTGAGCTAAGGGAGTGGAAGATTTCTGCTGCAGGTGAGTGCACGGGATCTGAAGGACCCAACATTTCGAGAGCTGTTGGAGGTCGAGCGCAAGAATCATGTGCAAAATCTTTGAGGGAATCAGAATCGACAAGCTCAGTAGGGATAGTTCCTTTCGTGAATACTATGGGAATAGACCCAGGAGGGGCTCAACAGGGCGAAGCTTTGGAGCAGAGAAATCCTTTAAGGAAGAGAACTAATGGTCAGGATTCGCAGGAGAGACTTGCGAAGTCCCACTGACCGCCAGATCTTGGAGGAGTTGCGAGGGATTTAGCCCCTAGGTGCAGGAGGAACCCGGAACCATCGGGGTTCGGCATCAGGGGTGATTTTAAGAACCCCCCCTAAATTTATATGTATAATAAATGGGCGAATCCCCATGATACATAGGAAAAATTGAGGGCTATTTTATCAATAATATAAAATGTGTATATAATTTTTTGGCCAATATTTTAGTCAATTATATAATCTTGTAAAATATTGGCGAATATTTCACTGAATTATAAAATCTTGTAAAATATTGGCGAATCTTTCACTGAATTATAAAATCTTGTAAAATATTGGCGAGTGGTGTTGGGTAAAAAAATGGACTTCACACAACATTTCACCACATATACTACAGTAAAGTCGACCAAAATTGACAAAGAGCATTTTGTATAGNGGTGCCCGTTTCCTCCCAACCATAGGAACAGTCACTCCTGATGGATTTATCACTGGCCACCCCCGAGCTGGACCATGGTGCTCTAAGAGAGATGATTTCTCCTTGCTTTAGAACAGTCAGGGATGGAGGTTAGTCTCCTCCTCCAACATGAACTTGGAAACTGGTTTTCTCTACTCCAAGCAAGGAGGTATGCACGAGTACTTCCTCAGTCACTCTTCAACCTCATTTATCATCTTGTAGCCAAACCCTACCCATGGCTTCTTACAGCCAGATTGAGCTTATTGCTCGGATTTTCCCCCTCAATTCCAAAATCAAAGTATGCTTTCCTTCTTCTCTCGGGAGAGTGTTTTCTCTACTCTTCTGTCTCTCAGATCTGTCTATGTCCCCAGATTACCTCATTTCTTGCCTTCCTCAACAAGGTTGCATAGGTCCAGATCCCAATTCGTGGTCAGGCCTGGAAGCCTTACAGATGGGCACCCTACCCCATCTCCTCATTAACTCTTGAGGATGACCTTCCAACTACCAACCTGACTAGTAATTCATTTCTGGGTTAGAGGACTGTTGAGAAATTACACCCAGTAGGTACTAGTCTAGTGAGGTTCATCTCAACCATAGTTGGTTTCCCTTCACCATCTCTCCCATAGCATCCATGGTCTATCTTGTCAAACTTTCCCCCTTTCAGCAGTTGTGAAACACATATTCAAATTCTATTAATAAAATAAATTCATACATTGACCCTTTTATACAAGGGTTCATCAAATCAAACATTCACGCATATTTAGTCTGCCATAGTCTCTTGGCCAATTATAGTTATATTTACAAACTAGGGGAAACATGGGTATTACAAGCATCAAGAGGCAATGTCGTGGAATCAAAATTTACATGGAATCCAACATTTGTTATATGGAACTTAGGTGGCATCTAGATTTCTTAATGGAGTATCTTAGCAACTATGACCAAGTCTTCCTCTTCCTCTTTGATGATGGTGTGATTGTGTCCAAAAGGAATTGAAGGTGCTAAGGGTGATGGTGCATGTTGTTCAACATTGTGGGAATAATCACCAATGAAACTTGGTGATGCTAATGTCTGCAATAATCATTGAACCTTGTGTTTGATTCATTGTCTCCTCTGCGACCTTCTCAAGGTCTCCTTACCCAAATTTCCTATTTCTACTTTTATGAGTATTGATTGCTGCCCTTTTTTGTGAGGAGAACCAAATTTTTTTTCAAGTGTGTCCACCTCATCTACTTGCATTGTAGGCTCAACATCCCCTCTATTGATAAACTCATCCAAATTGGCATAAAGCGAGAGTGGGGTAGAGGAAGATTGACATGCTCCTTTGGCATGTGCTAGTGATAAAAACCTTGGGAGAATGTGCAATAGTATGGCCTCGGTCACTAACAAAACACTTTGTGCAATGTAACTTACTAGAAGTTAGTGAGTCAACAATAAAACTCCCTTTAGGATACATTTCCACTTAGAGAGTAGAAAAAGGGAAAGAACTAGAGAAAAAGAACAAGGTCATTTATTGTAGTCTCTTACCTGAGCTAGATTATGGCCATCCCTGCAAAAAGTTACAGGATCCTCTACACATACTTACCATGCACTGAAAAATGGAAAATAAGGCCTTATAGAAACAATACTCTAAGGTTGTTACAGAATTGGAGCTCACATAGATGCCAAAAGTTAGAAAATACTGCTTATTCTAGGCACCTTTTTCAAACTTTCATGGTACAAAATCTACATATATGTGAAATTTATCACCTACCATATGCGCTGATAAAGCAGTTGTATCCCACCCTTGTCTCTCCAATACATTGATTTGGTTATTCAATTACAAGATTAGGTGCATTGTAAATAATAACAAGTACATACTTTTCCCTCGTTTACTTTTTGGATCTCCCACTTCGTCTCATAACAATATATATAAAACAACAAATGGGAGAAGTAACAACAACTATTTCTTATTTTATGATGCATTTAGTTTCTTTATTTATTAGTAGGGAAAATTTTAAAGATCCATACTTATCTTGAAGTGTAGGAACCTTGGCAAATCTTACTAATTCTTAAAATGCCGACCAAAAAATGTTTGGTGATATTTTGTAAAATTATAAAAAAATATAAGGGTTTTGTATAGTTTCTAGAAAATCTTGGTGATTTTTAGAGAAAAATATTTTTATGTTATAAAATTTGGGTGAATAAAATGGAAATTGGCGAATTGTTTTTGGAAAAAAAAACATGGAAAATTAGTGCATGTACAACCACAAGAATCCATATAAGTGGGATGAAAACCTTCCTATGGTTCAATGAAGCTACACATTTGCTCAACATAATGTGACGTGCCATAACTCTTTTGAATTTTGTTATGAATTTCAGCTCGTAGTGCCAATGGAAATCACCTATTCATCTCCTCTAGTTGTAGACACTTTGGTCTCTACATAGAAAGATCGAAAAAGCAATACGCTTCATTGAGACATCCATAATGTTCACCAATAAGGATGTGAGATTCTGCAACAACCTTAGTGAATTACAAATCATGACGTAACAAGCACCACACCCTTAGCATCTTAGTTTGGTATGAAGTTTGAATCCATATTTAGAAAGAAAAATACAAGGGATCTTATTATAAGATTAGATGACTATGACATGGTTCGTATATCATTGCTTAGTATTGTCATGACAATGCATTCAAGATTGAATTTACACCATATGTTGAGATGTATCTAGTTTTCAACATAGAGTTCCTACATGCGTATAATCCTCCAACACTTGAACAAAGTACAATGCAACCAAAGCCTTCCATTGACATCAACCTAAAATTCATCTTACCAATGACTTTTGATCGAGTCATTGGAAAGATGCCAATGACATATGCACCATTGGGCTACAAAACTCTTTAGAATTTTAAATACGAGTAACTGCTATACATAAGCTAATTACTTCACACTTGAATGAGCACAAAACAAGTTTTCTCTCTTTTTGGGCAATACATTAAAAGTTACTTCACTAAAAAAAACTTCGATGTAATGGGAACTTCCATTACTATCAACAATGTGACAAGGACCATTACTTCTTGGAATGGATATCAATATATACATCAATGTTCTTTCGATCTATATTAAACCTCTTTCACCCTTAAATGCACACAATTGACATTTTTTAAACCTCGCCAGTATTTAATACCTCATCTTATATCGACCATCACCTTGCAACCGACTCCCACCCATGTGACTATGATGTATGTTTGATCTAAACTATGATCTTAATCTTTGCATTAACATCTTATAAACATGGTTCCTATAAAAGATTAACACTCACCTACCTCCAATATCTTCTTCGACCATGACAAAACAAAAAAAAATCATATAATTGAAAAAGATTACCAATCTATCTCAACACCAACATGCCTCACTAATTTTATCCACACAAAGTTGACATTGTAACAATCTCATGAAGTATGTTTGATCACTATAACTTATTAGAATATTAAATTAACTTCATTGTATGAGTTAGGTATTCACATATGTCAATGATATTTCAACTTGGAAAAAAAATCTATATCTTAGATTTTGGTTAAATTTTTGTAAAATATTATTATATTAATTTTGAATACTTTTCTAACTATCTGGAAGGCATTGAAAATCTACAATTATGAGATGGGTTTTCAAGATATTCTCACATGCATGGTAGGAAGGAAGAATTGCACTTTAAGGTATTTGAAGATCTATTTGTAAGTTGGATCAATAGTTGTATTGAATTATCTCTCAAATATTGAATTATCTCTCAAACTCTTCAGCCTTGCTCATGGTCAACAACCTTGGGTCAATGTGGGTCTATCTTGTTTAATATTATAAGACTTCATAAAGATCAACCAGCTATTACACCCATCATTGGAGAATCCTTTCCCCGACTCAGTAAAATAGTGCAAACAAATGGAACATCATACCTTGTGAGAAGTAGAGGAAACTAGAAGTTATTAGCTACAGGGAAAGTTTGGCACATGTTTAGGTGCAAGGTCAATTCAGAGCTTTTCTAGTTAAAAACATGAGTGATAGAGACATAGAAAACATGCAATGCCTTAATTGCATAGCGAAGATTCCCAGGATCAACACACAACACATTTATCATGAAGAGCGAATCCACCTAAAATGCCTTCAGAAGGAATCAAATATGAGCACCTTCCTAGGACTAGTGTAAGAGAAACGAAGATTGTGTGGGGGCAAGCAGACTATTATTAAATTCCATGATATTGGGAGCGTAGCATGTCCTCACATGGGGATCAATTCCCTATTAAAAAAACACCAACTAATTTCAATATACTATTACCTACTTTTGTGATCTCAAATATTATTAAATTCACTTAATTGTGTATTTATGAATCTCATGAATTTAACGTGCCGAGCGAAATCAATTAAGAAGAGTAAAATCAATTAAGAAATAGTAACTCTATCAAAAGCCTCATTGAAAGGACACGTCACACGTGATCCAAAAGATTCGAGAAATTCATACCCGAAATCGACGGCTAAAAATTCTGAAACAGAATATTTGGCAATAATTTTTCAATCAATCAAAATGCGACACGAGTCTTCTCGGATAAATGAGATGCCTAAATTCAAATTGAGTTTTCAAAAGACTACCATGCAGTTTTGGTGGTTTATTTGGAAAAGAAGGTTGTTAAAGTAAAATGCGTTATTTTATTTTTTAATTTAAATATTGTTTTTTATTATAATAATAATAATGTAATTTTAAGGTTACGGTTAAGTCATACATTAAGTTGGTGTATGAGATTTTTGTTTTTGGGATAAGGGATTTCTTTCACATGGCAATTTGACTGCTAAAGTTTATGGAGGTATACATACCCTACTTCCTTTTGGATTTGAACTTGTGACCTCTTAGAAGGAAACACATGTTCTTGACAATTCGACACACTTAAACTATATAAATATATATTCTAACACCCTGTTATGTTAATAAGAAATAGAGTTGAGAAAAAGTTCATAGGATTCACAGTGAGATTCATAGTCCATGCTTATCTTGTATTCTGATTTTGGGATTGAACGAGTTGTTGTTGAGTTAAAAAAGGACCCTTACTTCTAGTTTGGACTACCAATCCTTCTTCCACCATTTCATCATTTTTAGCCAAATTCAAACCTGAAAACATATCTCATAGGACCATGGCTATCTCATGGGAATGTTATAGAGATTCTTCTTCCAATCATCCCTCCAATTGTTCATTATTTTCTTATGCTTGTGCACACCCATCTAAAAATATGTTAGCTACCAAATTCATTACATTTATCCATTGTGGACAAGTCTTCTTGGAATGAGCGGCCTGATGGTAGTTGCAACAATTGTCCATGGCCACCCCATCTAGATCAATGATTAAGTTTGCAGGAGGCGGTTCAATAGATCTGGGAGGAAAAGGTCTACATGGTTTTTGATTTAAAGTCCCTTCTCCAGGACTTTGTTTCATGTCAATTAATTCATTGGACAATCATTTAATCATTCTATGCAAGCTTTTTGTATCCATGGAATCTTTTTATTTCCCTTATGTAGATTGCTTTGATTGAGGCTGAGATAGGATACGACCTTTATTGGGTGGTGTAACATCTATCTTCCAAAGAGTATCTTGGTTCTCTTTACACCTCTTCATTTCTAATTCTATTTTCTTATCTTCCTCAAAATTTAAAACCAGAGTGCTCCTGGGGAGTAGAATAGTTAGTGATGGAGTGTATTGTTAAGACACTCTCTTATGTGAAGTCACTGGTTTCAAACCTTCGACTTACCTTGTGTGTCACATGAGGGGCCACGTTGGCATGCCTAGAGGTTATAGTGGTAGTAGTAGGATAACACAACCACGTGTCACATGAGTATGTGCCCGACTGGTTGTTGATTTTTCCAGTCACAAAAAACAAAATTAAAACCAGAGTATTCCTTCATGCTCGCTTAATGAACATAGAAATAGGCAGGGGCAAAGTGTTAGTTTATACTTCTATTTGTAATTCTTGTGCAGGTGCATTATTTTCCTTGAACTTGTTTAGGACCATGGTGAACCTCTTATTGAAATCTTTAGCTTTCTCATTAGGACCCATAACGAGAGTGGATAAATCTTCCATCAATGTTCAAGTGGTAGTTTCTTCCCCACGCTGATTTATAAAGGCTTTTTGAAACTCAACTTAATTGGTGATTGATCCTACTGGCAAGTTGAAATACCATGTAGATGTTGTGTTTTCAAAGGTGTAAGGGAGCAGTCTGCATACCATGTCTTCATGTTGTACGCTTATCAATCTAATTGCTAGAATAAATTTCTCGACGTGGTCYTTCGAAAGACAAGCCACTTCAGGTTCATATTTAGGAAGYAGTCATTTTAGATGCTTGGGTAAATCATGTAACTATCYAGGTAATGCCAAAGCATYCTTAGCCAACCAAGGTTGATTGGCATTTTGATTATTGGCCATTTTTTAGTGATMAAAATCTGAACCTGACCTTTYTGAGTTATCTGAATCRRAATATGAACCTGATTGTTGATTGGAATACTCACTTTTGGGCGATGTTACAACAAGATTGACAGGAGCTGGAGGAATTACAATGAAAATTTGTGAGATTTATTGTAAGGCTAATTCCACTAAATATTCTACTATATGAATTAAGGTATGTTCGTGAGTTGTTKTTATAGTTCTAGTAGTGTTTCTACGACAGGGAAGCAAAGGACTTACAAGAAAAGAATTGATCTTAGTTGTGTATGCCCAAGTTGTACATCTAAAAGAGTTTAATTTTTTGTTTGATACTATGTATTGTATCGGCTTAGTATTAGGTCCAACATTATTTAAATCCCGATGTCTAGGATTTTCATAAGTTTGACCTTCAACAATAGGGATATTTATTTTTGAATACGCGTTGTTTGCATAGCTTGCCATGCACAAGACCTCCTTCTAGCTTCAATTCTATTGAGGGGGATGGATTCCCAATGCCCAATAGTAGGAATTAAACCCAAGGAAGGGGTCCAATTAGACTCTTCCATGTTTGGGATTGAATAATCATTCGAGTTAATGGCCCAACAACCATTCAATGGGCTTGAAAAGTATCGTTTCATTCTTTTTATATTTTATAATTTACCTGTTTAATGTGAGAAATAAAACTAGTCTAAAGAGTTTGAAAAAATATGTTACTAAGGGTAACCTCCAAGAATAGTAAATGAAAGCAATATGTTAGCTTTAATTCTATAAGAAATAATTCTATTGATAACTATTACTGTAAGATAACATTAAGAAAACATAGACTATTCTAATGTAGAAATAAAATTATAACAATAGAACAATCATAAATAATTCCACAATATTCTGAAAACAAAAAATAAGAAATTAACTAATAAGGCATATAAAACTATTTTACTGAAAACAATAACTAGAAATCCATTCAATTATGCAAGA
>JASDQU010503172.1:38236-49627 GCA_032191745.1 Picea mariana
ATCAAAGCAAATTCATTCTAGTGGGGATAACATTGCCGAGATGTTTGATTTATCTCCTTGGAATTTTTGTTGGCACTGCCTATGTAGGCTCGGGTCTTGAATTTGGGTCTAGAGATTTGATTTCGGGGGGAATCTCGCCTTCCATGGAATTTGTGTGAGTCGATTTAAGGTTTGTTTATGTTCTATGATTTTCCATCCCTTGGTCTCAGTTTGGTATCCATAGTCTTATACTTTGGGGATTTCTAGTAGCCTAGGTGTTCTTTTTCTCTACCTCAATGATTTTAATGGGAATTTAAATTGTTTTAAATTTGGATTTCAGGGGAATTTGAGAATCCATTTTGCCTTCCCAAGCTTCCTCCTTCCATTACCTTAGTCCTTGGGTTTCTCTTTGTGGGTTCTCTTCTGCCTCTCGACATGCTGGAATTTCCCCATCCATAAAGGTAAGGTGAGTCTTCTATGTTCAAATTCAATAGAGAAAATATTTCCTAGGTTCATATTGGTGAATCCCACCTCAGCTATTCTAGTTCCAAGAACTAGGTTTGAGTTGACAATCATCGACCTTTTTGAAATTCAAACAAATGTGAGCAAGAACTAGGTCAAAATCATAAAAAAATTGTCTTGTGGTAACCCTTTATGTACCTCATCTTCTGGAAGATTTCCAAATTTTTCTTTATGGTCTTTTTCAATCTAGAATTACTCTCTTAGTTTAAATTTCTTAGAGTTAAATAGTGGTGAATTTCCCAAAGTGAAAAAACTTGTCTCTAGCTTTAACTCTATTTCAAGTTGGGACTTAGTAATCATACTTCAAGTGAGATTCCTTTCTATTGGTCTGGGTTTCTAGAATTTCTCCTCTCATGGCTTCCTTCATCAATTCTAGATAGTGGAACATATAGTATGGAGAACAAGGATCTGCTTTAGTTTAGAATAATCTTTAGGAGACATGAGGAAGGAATCCAGTTCAACAAAAAAAGTCTCTTGTCAATTACTTCAAAGACCAATGAACTAGAAAACCACTGCATATCGCAACATGAAAACATTATGAACATGTTGGTTCACCAAAAACAAAGGATAAGTCTTCTTGAAGCTAAGGGTGACATGGCTAGGAATTTGGTTATGAATATTTGGAAAAAAAGCGTGTATTCAACCTTTAACAACTGGGAATTTGATAACTTAGCATAGGTTAATTTCAAGGAATAAGATACAATCCACAAATTCAAGGAACCAATGGACACGGGAGCTTGAAGGAAACCTCACAGTGCTTTTAACATGCACACTTTAAACTAGACGCAAGATTTGAAAAATCTAGAATTATAACGTGCATTAGTTGTGGGATAATGGAGAGTGTAGGTGACTAAATTGGGCATCAAAGTAGCTTCGTTCTGGTGGGGATAACATCATTGGTATTCCTGATTTACCTCATTGGGATATATGTAGGCACCACTTGTGTAGGATTGGATCTCAAATTTGGGTTTGGATATTTGATTTGGGGGAAAATATTACTTTCCATGGATTTGTATGTTTATTTAAGGTATGTTTCTGTTTGATTTTTTCCATCCCTTGGTATCATTTTAGCGTGTAGAGTAATATACTCTAGGGATTTTTGGTTGCTTAGGTGTTGATTGTCTCAACCTTAATGATTTTAATGGGCATTTAAATTGGTTTAAAGTTAGATTTTAGGGGAATTTGATAGGGATTCTATCCTTCCTAGGTTTACTCCTTCTATTACCTCGGTCCTTGGGTTTCTCTTTATGGGTTCTTTTCTACCTCTCAACATTATGGAATTTTCCCATCTATCAAGGTAAGGGAAATCTTCTCTATTCAAATTAAATACAAAAAATATTTACTAGGTTTATCTTGGTGAATTCTGCCTCAGCAAGTCTAGTTTTGAGAACTGGGTTTGAGTCGACAATCAACAATTTTTTTGAAATTAGAAGCTTTTTTAGCAGGAATTAGGTCAAAATTGTAAAAACATTTTCTTGTGGCAACCCTTTTTGTATCTCGTCTTCTAGAATATTTATGGATTTTTATTTATGATCTTTTTCAATCTAGAATTAATCTCTTGGTTTAAATTTCTCAAAGTTAAATAGTGATGAATTTCCTAAAGTGAAAAAACTTGTCTTTGGTTTTAACTATGTTTCAAGTTTGGACTTAGTAATCAAACTTCAAGAGATATTCCTTTCTATTGGTCTGGGTTTCCAAAATTTCTCCTATCATGACTTCCTTCATCAGTTTTGGATAGTAGAAAAGTACATTATGGACAATAGGGATCTCTCTCAGTTTAGAAGAACCTTGAGGAGACATGAGGAAGGAATCCATTTCAACAAACAAATCTCTTGTCAATTACTTTAAAGATAAATTAATTGGAAAAACACTGCATATCATAGCATGCCAACATTATGGACATGTTGATCCACCGGAAACAAAGGATAAGTCTTCTTGAAACTGTGTGTGACATCGTTAGGAATTTGGCTCTAAATCTTTGGAAAGAAAGCATGTATTTAACCTCGAACAATTGGGCCTCTAACAACTCATCATAGGCTAATTTCAAGGAATAATATATAGTATACCAACTCAAGGAACCAATGGACATGGAAGCTTGGAGAATGCTCTATAGTACTTTTAGCATGCGAACATTAAAACTAGACACAATATTTGAAGACTCTAGAATTATAGTGTGCATTGGTTGTGGGATAATGCAGAGTGTAGGAAACTGAATTGGGCATCAAAGTGGATTCATTCCATTGGGGATAACATCACTAGTATGTTTGAGTTACCTCCTTGGGATATTTTTCAACACCACCCGTGTAGGCTCAGGTCTTGTTGACGATTGAATCCGTCAGGACCGAAATGACAACCTGCATTCCTCCTTCATTTTTATAGAGGTGGTACTCCTCTCTCTTTTATGACATTCTTTGAATTCTATATTTCCAAAATGATATAGGACTTTGAGAAAGTCCACTATTATATTCAAAGAAAGATAAAAGTTGCAGAAAATAATTTTTTTTTATTTTAAAGAGAATTCTTGAGAGATGACCAAGAACCTCATACATCACACATTTGAAAACATAAGTAAAATTTCCTCACATCCATCATAGAGGAAATAAAGATTTTTGATCACACATAAAAATAAAAGAAGATGATCTGTACACAAAAGAGAACTTTAATAGAGTAGACACATGTGGAGCTCAAAGGAAGAAAATGATAGATCAATCTCAAATATTTTATATTAAAAACTCAGAGTTATAAAAGAACGTCAAAACTAATCCCGACTCAGTTCTCTTGGGATTTCTAAAAAATAACGAAGTCTATTACAATACTTTGAAATTAAAATGCATTTTTCCAGAGGACTGGGATTAGGGGCCACACATACCATAAAATTAAATATAAACAAGAAATAGGCTATGGAGAGAAGACAGTGGGTGAAGTCAGAGTAGAAAGACCTGGAAGGAAGACACAAATAAGTTGTCATATTTTGGTTAAACCTTTCTAATCAAAGAAACAAAGTAGCTGGATGAAAAAATGATAAGGAAAGAAAAATGTGTTCAACATAAACTTACTATGATGGTATCTCTCCCTTTTCACTTGCTTGCTACTGTCCTTTCATTTTTCTCATTGATGGTTATAAGAACCGTGTCAACTACTGTTTCTTGGCCCTCTTTAGTTAGTTTATCGATTTCCCTCTTAAACCAATCTTCAATGTAGTTCCTCATTGACACAACATTTATTTCATGCCTAATTTTGATATTAAACAATTCACCTTCTAAATCTCTTAGATCATGAGAAATGTCGTGGATTGACTCCTCAATATCTTGATTTTTAATAAAATAATCAATAATCCAATTATCTATCTCTTCTTCACCATATTCAATTATGCCATTACACTTCTCAACCGAAAATCCATTTAATATCTCCACGTGTTCATCAAATTGCTTCATTGTCATAAACATTGAATTTAAAATTAATTTAGGATCTTGCACCTCACCAGTGCTTCTTGCTAAATCTATCTCTATGAGCCTTCTGAATATTTCTTCTTTTTTCACTATAGCTTCATTGCATGCTTGGACATTGTTTCTCAAATTCTTGATCTTTTCTTTCCAACATGCATTTAGATGTTTGATCTGACTAGGAGAAGGCAGATCTTCTTCTCTCCTTTTCAATTCTGTCATGTTTAAGACTTTTATCTCAAATGGTAAAACAACATCTATGTAAAATCCTTCTTCATTCTTAAAATCAACTTGGAGATACTCATGAAATGCATGTGCCATTGAACCAAAAGAAACAATATTTTTTGATACCTCCTAGACCTCTATTATCAATGACATTCTCTTTTTAATGTTTTTTCTCAACATAATTTCGGACCACTGTGAGAAAACTTGAAGATCCTTTTAACTTGATACCATGTGTAGTTGGTTTAATCATTCAAAGGATTGGATAGGATGGGAAGATGCATCAAGATGATTTCCAATTATTTGATATTCTCTTTTAATTTGGCATTCTCAGCCTCTAGACCATCAATAGAGTCATCAAGTGCATCCCTACTTGCCCTATGAATTTTGGAAATCTGGGACGGTCGCATATACTTGAGGTCGACCTCTAAGCAGGCCTTTCCTTTTTTATTTTTTTTTGTCAATTCTTTCTATAATCAACTTTTTAGATTCTTTGTCAAAAACAACACTTTGAAAAGTGAAGGATTCTTCTTCACTAAAGGTCTCATTCCTAATAACTTCCAGTAAAGAATCTTGCCGAGAAATATGCTCCTGTTGTTCTATTGCAGGAAATATTTTTTCAATGTCTGCTTCTAGTTCCATATCTTCCAATGAAAAGATTTGGATATCATTTTCTATAAGATTATTTTCTTCGTCTTGCACTGAGTTTTTTCTCTTCTTTCTCATGAGAAACTTGTGTGAACTTTTGATTTTTCCAGAGGGAGGATTGTTCTCTCCCCCTCCACTAGAACTACTATTGACAATATTTTTAATTGGGTGGGTCGCTGGAGCACTGCTCCTAGAGGTAGTATTCTTAGGAGTGACAACTGGAGATTGAGCACTTCTTTCACTTGGACCTTTTCCCCTTTGCTTGTAAATATCATTATTGCTAAGTAATGTTTCTAAATCAACAACGTTATGTACATGAGTACTTTGGATATTAACTTCTTTGTCTTCTCTCAAGATAGTTTGAATGAAAGAGTTATTGAACCCTACTATTAGCATATGTCCCAAAAATATTTTGTTCGGATAAAAACTATTGATATTTTCAGCATACTCTAAACTCACATTGTTAAAATGATTTGCAAATTCATCAATTATATATATATATATATTTCTAAACGCAAACTCTCCAATCTTTCATGGCAGGGGAATAAACTACTTTTTCCCTTTTTCATGGAAAAAGTGCAACCATAAGTTATATTGCCTCACCACTTATGTAATAAATAATTTATCGGTTACATAATACATAAGAAAAGAAGGATTTTATTTTGAGCAAAATATCCTTATGATATTGTGATTCTCCATTTTCTCTATTGTTCCCTTTTTCTTTAAAAATTTGGTAGCTTCAATGAATATCCTTGGAGTATTTTCACCCAACAAAAGATTTTTGAAGACTGAAACAAAATCATTATAGATTTCATAGAAAAACAAAAGGGGTTTTATGCCTCCACAATGCCTGATACCAAAAGGTAATAGGATTTGTTTCTCAATTTACCATTTTACTGATGGTTAAGTTTGGGAATTGGAAACAATGTACCATAGAAAATATCAAATAAGAGGCCATAAAAAATTTTCTATATTTTTTTTAGTGTGACAATTGGGAAGAGATTTCGATAGAAATGAGATTTCCCCAATAAAAAATGGTTTGTTCTTGAATTGTAAAATACAAAATATATAAAATCATTCGAGATATAGAAGCAGTGTTTTCCTATCTTGTCACTCTGGTAAATAGCCATGGAATTTATCGCTAGGGATTTTTTAGATATTCAACCTGGATTTTGGTTATGTCTGCTAGGACAGATGCAGGATTCTCCAAATATTCCGGTAGGAGGTCAAGCCCATTTTTATATTTCTTCAAGAATTCTCTGCAATCTTCACCTTTGAAAGTAAGAGTCGGTTCTGACAGCTTTAACATCTTGCAGAAGACTTGAGGTGAAAGAGAAATCAGAGAATGATCCTGGAGCTGTATGATTCTTTCATTTGGTACGTACTTGTCCACACACCATGTAACGATTTCCTTACAATCGAAAACCTCAGGAACACACCCAACACGAGAAATTCCATATGTCCAAATTCCATTCCCATATTTATATGCAGTAGGAGTGGAGGAATAATACCAATATGTTCTCGACCAATGGAAGTTTTGATCCTCGCAACCAAAAATATTCAGAGTGTCACCACAAAACGAATTTCTAGTTGATGCTTCCATAGGTTGACAAAACTATCTCTTCAGGTGGATAATGATCTCAAATAGACCTTTTCAGAAAGATAATGATATTTTAATCCCTTGGAAAAGCAACAAAATGGAGAGGACGAGTGTGAGAGAATTTCAATATAATATTTTTGTGAATCCTCCAACTCGGGAACCCGCTAACCTGTAATTGTAGAGATGATAAAAAATATACTAAGTGTGGAGGAACAGTTGGTCAGACTCACGTGCATGAAAAAAATAATACTTTGGATCCTGACACCTGTGACGAGGCTAAAGGTTAAGTGATGGTCAAAATGTAGATCATGGAACTTGAAGTGCAAAGTGAGGGTCATAGAAAATGGAGAGTGAATGTTTGAAGTCACAAACCCATGAAACTGAAGAAAAAGTCTAAGTGTTGAAACATACTTATGAAATGAGTAAGTGGATGGAAATGAAAGCCTGCGAACTTGTGAACCCGCGAATTGGAATATGGATAAGTATAGTAACCAGAAAGAGAATAAAGAAGGTACAAAAGGAAATGGGAATAAGGGGAAGTATAGAAGGGGGAAAAGTAATGGAGTAAATAAGTGAGGAAAATAGAATGTGGAAGGAGAAAATGGAAACATGAAATGGTCTCAACAATTGGCTCCAACCGTGGGATGATAACTCCCTGTGGGTTGTCAAGAATCCAAAATATTCATGACCAGATGCTTCCATCTTTTGGGTTATGGAGTCAAATAGTAAGGATGTACAAAATAAATTAAAAACTATGTACAAGGAGATGAGAAAATTTCAGGCGAAGAAAATTTTCAAATGTTTCCCATTAACAAACATCATTAACATTTTCCCCTTCATATCTTTGAGCATTTACAAATTAAAACCTAGAATATTTTCAATGATATATGGTCCAACCCAAAGTGCTTCAAATTTTGTGTGCATCGATGTTTTATCCTTAGATTTGTTCCAGAGTAAAACCAGTTCACCCTTTTGAAAATCATTTATGGTTGCACTCTGATCGAACTATTTTTTGTTACTTTGTTGTCTTTGAGAAGTTTTATGCAAAGCTTCATTTCGTTCTTCCTCCAATTTCAATAATTGATTCATTCTCTTTTTCATATGTGTACTATCTTCTGCATCCTCTATATTAACTACACAAGTCGAGGAATTTAACTTGAGGTTGATTGGTATTTTTTCTTCTTTCCCATAAACCAACATATACAGAGACATCCCAATACTATCTTTCAGAGTCATTTTTCTTTCCCATAGAGCATCTGTCAATTTCAAATGCCAATTCTTTTGGTTCTTATCAATAGTTTTCTTCAATATCTAAAAGAGTGTCTTATTGGTGGATTCTATAATACCATTCCCTTGTGGATAATAGTTTAATGAATGACCCATGACGATCCCATATTCTCCACAAATTTCTGTAAATTTTGACCATGAAAATTGAACCATTGTCAATAATAATTTTTTCTAGGACACCAAACCTTGACAAAATATTATCTTTGAGAAACTTAATCAACTCTTCAGTATCAACCTTTTTTAACGCTATTGCTTCTTTCCACTTTGTAAAATAATCTATAGCAGTGAGGATATATATGTGTCATTTACTTGATTTTGGATTTCTTGGTCCAACGACATCCAGTCCCCATTGGGAAAATGGTTGTTCTACATATATAGTTTGTAATGGCATTGTATATTTTTTCATTTTCCCTGAAAATGGTTGACAAGATACACACTTTCTTATGGTGGCATATAAGTCCTTAAAAACTGATGGCCAGTAAAACCCAACTCTTATTATTTTATGGGTCGTGGAGGTGGGCACAAAATGTCCAACACGTATACCTTCATGGGATTCTTTCATCAATTATTGAGCTCTCTTTTGATCATTGCACCTTAACAATATTCCATCATAGTTCCTTCTGAATAATACATCAACAGTCAGTACATATTGATTTGACTTCATTTTCAATGTTCTTCACTCCTTTGGGTTCATGGTGACTGTAAATTATCCAGAACTCAAGTAAAATATAATATCTTTATACCATTATGAAACTACCATAATTTATCCCATCGAAATAGAAATTAATCGATCCAAAGAATCACTATTTTCAATGAGATTACATAGACCTTTTCCTTTGACTACTTTCAAAGGCTTAATTTCAGTGTCATACTCTTGAATCTTCGCCAATCAATTTTCCCATTTTCCTTCTCTCAATTGATAATTTAGAAGCATCTTCACAGGAGAGGATGGAACATATGCAATGACATGAGAGTTTAATATGTAAGTCCAAAAGTGCGCCACTTCTTTTACAAGAGATAGGGATTGCTTCTCCAATTCCGAATATATTAATTCATAATCATGAAGGGTCTTTCTCATAAAACTAATTGGAAATTCTCCCCCCTTTGCATTTCTTTGAGTAAGAACAAATGCCATGATAGTTTCTGTTGCAAATGAATAAAAGTTTCTTTGGAAATCTAGGCTAATGAGGACTGGGGTTGTATTGATTTCCTTTTTGATATTAGTAAAATATTCCTGTGTATCCGAGGTCCATTCAAATATTTGATCCTTTTTCAACAATGAATTGATCGGCTTCACAATACTTGCATAGTTAGGGACAAATCTTCGTACAGATTTGATTTTGCCAAAACATGACTGAGCTCCCTTTTTAGATGATGGAGGGTTGAGTTCATTTATAACTTTAACTCTCTCAAGATCAATATATATTCCTTCTTTGCACACAATATGACCCAATAATTTTCCTTCAATCACAACAAATAAACACTTTTTTGGATTTAAAGAAACACCATATAATCTACATCTATCAAAAAATTTCCTCAGGTGATGAATGTTATCACTTCTAGTTTTTGAGTGTACCGTTAAATCATCTTGGTAATCCACCATGATTTTTCTTATAAAAACCTCAAAAGCATGATCCATACCCCTCTGAAATGTAGCTCCTGCATTCTTTAGACCAAAGGGAATCTGAGCATATGCATATGTCTCCCAAGGTGTTATGAAATTTGTCTTTGATCTGTCTTCCTTAGCAACCAAGACTTGATTATACCTAGAAAAACCATCTAACATGGACATGCAAGCTGATCCCGTGAATTGTTGGAGGAGAAATTCCATATTAGGCAAAGGATACTTATCCTTTACACTTGATTTATTAAGGTCCCTGAAATATACACACATATGAATCTCCCCAGTATTTTTTCTCACAACCACATGATTTGAAAGCTAGTCAGAATGTCTGATGGGGTATATTATTCCAAATTTCTTTAATTTTTCTAATTCAACCTTTAATTTGGGGTTCATCATCCTTATCGTTTGCTTGACAGGATTTGATCCTTCTCTCAAAGGAATAATGTGTTGAAATACCATTTTATCATATTCCTTCAAATCATCATAACTCCATGCAAACACATAAATATATTATTTAAAAAGTGTGACATATTTCTCTACTTCATCAACTGTGCAATCAACTCCCAAGTTAACATATTTTGGGGAACTATTAGTTCCAATATTAATATTTCTTGTTCTTGGACTTTTCAGAGCGATACTTCTTCCAGGATATTCTTAACATGATCATCTCTTGTAAAATGGGACTCTGACTGAATGCAATTCTTTGGAACAACAACGATGTCATTATCCTCATCTTCATCATCATTCACCAAACATTTTTCTAGTTCTTCATCATTCTCAAACACTTGTAAATACTCTTGATTGTTAGGTAAAAAAGGTCGGAATATTCTTTTTACTTGAAAATATGTTTTTCTATGAATATCATCTGGGGTTGACAGTGAATCCACCAAAGCTAATGAATCTGCATTTTGATTTTTGTCCATTGGTATGAAAGAAATGTTAAAAGAGCTAAAATATTACATCAATTCATTAACTCTTTTGAAATATAATTTGAGTCTTTATTTTTTAATCTTATATCTCTGGGTAACTTGATTTATTACCAACTTGGAGTTGCAAGTCACAATCAGATTTTCTATCTTCATTTCTTGTGAGAGAATCATTCCTTGAATCAAAGCCTCATATTTTTCCTCATTATTGGTGCATGCAAATTCAAGTTTGATAGCATGTGGGTGCACAATCTTTTCTGGGTTTATAAGGACAATTCCAACTTCACTCCCAGAAATTGAGTAGGATCCATCAAATGACATTCTCCAGTAACCCTTAAAATAATTGTATTGATTCTCCATGTCTAGGATATCATATTTCCCAATCCCAACGTCTATATAATATTGCACTAGTTCATTATCCTTATTTTTGAAGGAAAACGACCTCTTGGGTTCACGATGAACCTTGATAATTGCTCCATATTTATCTGGCAACATCATGCAACTTCCATAATTCATTATGTAGCCTCACATCATAGATGAACAATATCTTTCTAGGACAATTCCATGTGTAGGAGGAATATCTACCACAACAATATTGAAAACTGTAATAATATGAGGAGCAATAGTGATCCAAGCATAAAAATATTTGATCTCTCCATAAGCAGGCACCTGCCTAGAATCAATTGCATAAATGATTTCACCAGTTTCATAATATTTGGTGCAACTCATACCCAATGCCTCCATGACTGCCAATGGAATAATATTATTTGTCACGTCAGTGTCAACTAAACAATTGTGAAGTGAAACATCATGATTCTCAATTGAAATATAGAAAGGTGGGACTTTACCTCTCAAATTGACGGTTGATGTGTTTTTCCTTTGCCTTGGACTTATGACAATGACCTCCATTCTTCCAAATGGGTCATCCAACAATCTCAAAATATTTTCCCTCTGTTGAGGGATCTTTACCACCTCTGTGAAGGGAAGATTTATCCTCAGCTTACTCAAATCCTCTACGACATTATATTTCATATGGGGAGGGTTTGATAGCAGATGTTTCTTTTTGGTTCGAGTGTTATTTATCACATTTTTATCGGCCTCTTTCTCATTCCCCTTTTCTTTGTGTTTTTTTTTTTTTTT
>JASDQU010503173.1:6140-24906 GCA_032191745.1 Picea mariana
TGGATAATCAGGTTTTATATTCACCTCTGAAAATGGTGTTTTTTAAAGCTGTCGATTCATTCAGTCGAAGACATGAAAAGTAGATCACCCTCGAGCACCTTTACATAGTATTTATACACGTGAACATGAAAACACATAAGAGTGGCATCGATAATGTTAATATAGTAGAATCCATCGAAAAAGAGAATCAAATCCTATATAAGAACAGTTGGCATCCCATCATAATCAAATCATATTTGGCATCCCAATACAATCTAAATTTCTCACGGGTTTATTCGTTTTGAAAGATCAAATTTAAGCGCAAATAGAGACACCAATATAATCCTAAATTTCTAAATTTGTCCTTCTCTTATTTATTTAGTCATGTGATAATCTATTTTATCATTATTGATAATATTTTGTAAGCAACTTGTGCAACTTATTGATACTCTAGAACCATTAACATAGAGCACAACTTGTGCATGAGGAACACAACTTGAGCGTAGTGCTCCCCTTTGGCACACAGGAAATTCACATTAAGAAAATAATATTGAGAAAGTGGTTTCCCTCATGTCAATTCATTGGGATTTATTTAGCATGTTCATACTCACATGTGCCACCTTTATTGACCACTTTATTGACTTGGCACATATGTTGTGGAGGAGGTTAATCTTGCACAACTTTTGAGAGTTGGTTATGCATGTGCCTTTCCCACTTGTCCACTTCCACATTTATTAGGAAAGTAAGTTTGGAGCTCTATGAGAAACAAAGAAAATAAAGAGAGGAAGAGATCAAGAGATTTTAAAAAACAATCGAGGAAAAGTACTACCAAATGAACTACATAAACATTGACCAAATAATTACACTAATAAGTGGGTAAAAGAATGCACATTAGAGAAATGCAATACTGCACACATAGGCATTCAACATTACATGAGGATTTACTACATGAAGGTATATATGTTGTTTCTTCTTGATAAAGTACATAAACAATTATAATTACATGTAACTTCATGTAAATATAATGAATAATATATAGATATATTCATGTTCAAATATGTTAGTGCATACAAATATATCATTTTTTTAGCCATAATCATGTCATCGCTTGCATTCCATATGTTTGAAATCATTTTTAATTATGTAATAAATTTGTTTGTACCCCTCAATTACACATATGGCCATAACTTTTGGGTGGATAAGACATATGAGAAGTGAAAGACACACAATTATGAAGTTGTGGTGGCATTTCAACAAATTAGTTACATCTTTCAAATAAGAATACAAGAAATTATTGAGATGGAATCTATTAACAAATCATTTAATCCAATACTATTAGATTGCAAGTGGTTTGAGACCTTTAATAGATCCCATACAAGGATAGTTAAAGATACAAATCTCCTTTCAATTCACTCAACTAAATTTTTATCAAGTGAAAATGAGTTGCATGTGGCCAAGTCACTATAGTCAACTACTCTTTCACCTAGATGTTCTAGAGGAGAAAAGATGGTTGGTTGTTCCATACACACCTAGAGCTAAATGAATGTCCATGAATACTAATATCCCACAACTTTAGGCACTAATGGCATAGATGATGAAGATCGTGAATAGTAATATGATTTCAAGATGTCACTTTGGATCTGCATTTGAGCTAATATTTGTGGCTTATATAAGCCTTGTGTCGACTTTTCCATGGTGTAGTGAGTTATTGTACATGAAATAATTTTTTTTTTCAAATATACCATCCTATTATTTAGGTACATGTCTAATCTATTCTCTAATATCCCAAAGAAATTAGTTAAATCTATCACAAATATCAACCATTCTCTATCCCTTGTATGAGTCCAAATGGGGTGCTATAGCGGGAAAACCTCCCTATGGACTACACTAGGGTTCAACATGTAGGTAGATCTAATCGTTTAAAAGTTTTCTACATTTTATAACTACCTCGACTATACCCCACATTCATGCATGAAATACAAAGTAAATGGATCCGGTAACTCTACCTTAAACTCTATGTCTGGTGTCGATCCTTTCGCGTTCGATTTCTCCTCGACTACAAGTCTCCTTCCAAGGCTGGCCTGCATTCACAAAAAGACAAACAAGAAACTACGAACATGCATCTCATATATGAATTAGTGGGTTAGATGTCATAATAAAACATGAATCAAACATAAAGATTGAACACATCATATGGCAGGACAGAAAAAGTACTCCTTTTATTAGAATCACAAAGTTTACTTACAATGAGATCGACGACTACTCCTCGAACCTGGTCCGGGCTCCTCTTCACCAAGCTCCAACTATGCTTCCATGTGTCTTTCTCCTCTCACACTTCTTCTAAGGAAATGGCATGGGATTATGATTGAGGAAAAAGGACTAGAATAGAGAATTCTGGCTCAAAACTCACAAGGTGGCTACAAATTCTTGGGGCAAGGAGGGGATGTGAAACAGACAGAGTTTCATTGTTATTATGCTTCTCTTTGGAATGAGACCCCAACACCTCCTTTTATATGACAAAAGGATGGTTATTCGGTTGGGTGACGGGCTATAGGTGGTGGGACAGTTGGGAAACTACCCAATAGCATGTAATCTCAACGAATTCCTTGCAACTTTTTATTTTTTGCAACTTTTGTGGGCATACACGGGTTGTAATGGTGCAACTAGCATACATACATGGGCAATAATGGTGCAACTAGAGTACATACGCAGGAAGTAATGGTGCAAGGCGCGTACACCTTCAAAAATAGTGTTTTTAAGAAGAGTTGCTCAGTGATGGCTTGGCAAAAATAGCAAGTAAGATGGCCTGATGCCAGGTATGCATGTATGGTGCAATTTAGGGTTATAACAGATGCCCCCTAATGTGTGAGGTTAGAAGAGAATCTGATGGCCAAAATATATTACAAATCTTGACCAACGTACAAAGCGAGTAGGCCCGGGACTAGAGTTCGGGAGGTGCCATCTACAAAATAACAATTGTCTCACCAAGACAGGCATACCCATGCTCGTGATAAAATAAATCATGGTTGCCAATCAAATACACTGCAGATCCATGTCATATAACTATATAAAGTGTAGCTGTGAGAAATACACAGTGGATCTACATCTCAAAATCAAAGATATACATGTATAGTATCCATCTTCAAGAAGCCAACGATCCCTGATGGCTAGAGATGAGGTCTTCAGAGCTCAAGCAACAACTTCAAGATCTTAAAAACTTAGGTAGGATTGTAATGTGAGTGTACAACTTCACTACCCAGAGTTCTTCGATGACTCATCGTGAATAGACAAGAGGATCTCGGTGATCAGGAAGAGAACTTCATTAATTTCGAACAAGGACTTGATTGGACTTTGGGGATGGTCGGGTATGAGGTCAAGAGACAAAATGCAGAAAGGTTGACTCAAATTGGGTAAAAATTCCCTTGAACAATAACACGACTGATGATTAGACTCAAGCAGCATGACATTGACATAAGTTCATAATGCAGGAGGCAACGCAAACTCTCCATGTGTTTGGAAGAATAACCAAACGGAGGAGGACACAACTCTATGTTACGAGAACAGCTTCCGAAGGTCATATTAAATCCCAATGCTTGACGAACAAACAGAAGGATGTGCTTTGTCCAAGGGGGACTCATTGTGCTGCCATAAAAAGAAAATAATTTTCCCATCCTCTTTTTGGGGTATATTTGATTTTTTTGTCCTTTTCAATATTTTGAAGAGCTTGAAAAAGAATAAAAGAATGCTACGTTACAAAGGAGGAACGAGTGTCACAAGCATACTAGTTCCAAGTGCAAGGAACACACTAATGCTTATAGCAAGGAGACATGTGCAGGAAAAGGACACTCAGGAAAATTCCTCCATGGATCAAGGTGTCAAATCGCAAAGGCAAAGTGCTACAAGGCTTGCGTATAAGGTGTTAGCAATAATTCTTGTCACGGGCTCTAGAGCATTCGGATCTGCAAGTTGCACGAAATGCTCAAGCGCAGCACGGGAGAATTCTTGTTTTTCCAAATAGCAAGTCAAGCGAGCGGGCAAAATGTCGTCAGCAGCATCCAAGGTCTATTTTGTGAAGCAGATCAACCGTCGGTGGATGATTGCAGTCAGTCGAGACACACCAAGTATAGCGCAGAAGTTTTAAAGAAGTGGACGGTCAGAATCCCCCGTAGAGAACTCGCGAAGTAGCGAGGGCCGTTGATCGCGGTCAGTTGATGCGTGATTTCATTTCCTGAACTCGGGGTTCGTAAGTTCGAGAGGGCGGACCATATCCTTTGGTTGTGTGAGATCGCGAGTCACAAGAATTGTCGAAGAGATCTCAGCCGTCCATCCTAGAGAAGTACGTGGCGCACGATCAGGGTCCGTCGTCTTCTCGCCCTTCACAACTTTGAAGAATAAGGATCAGCCTCCTTCCAGCCGCGAGACGCGAAGCGCCAAAGGCATTCAGAACTCGGGCCCATAGTATCGTCGAAGTGTTTTCAGTCGTTCGTCCAGAAGGGACACCTAGCAGCAAGTAGAGTTGTCTCAGCGCCTTGCTTATCGCAACTCCAACGCGCAAAAAATAGTTCCATCATGTCCTGGTACGCGAAGTAGCGAGAGCATTCAAGACTTGGGGCCCACCAAAGCGTCGGATCAGTTTAGAACCGTCAGATTTGAAGGACGCGTGGCACCAGATTGAGTCGTCTCGGCATATCGCTCATCGTGATTTCGAGGAGCAAGGAGCAGCCCCATATACTCGCGAACGCCGAAAAGCGCCATGGGAATAGGCACATGGTCACAGCCCGTGGGCACTTGGAAAAGGGGAGGAGCTGCGTAAAAGAGGCTGAAGCACCGAGTTCAGTTACAGAAGGGATCGTCACGGTCCCCAAACGCCACCAGATCCGATCTCCATACGGTTTCTTGTCTATAGTAAATGATGATAGGAGCGGGTGGTTGAAACCTCCTTTCATTCATTAAGTGAGGGGATGGAAGGTCTGGCAAGCCGTCTGCCCAAAGAAGTCCTGTGTATCGATTTTCTCAAAGGCGTCATGCTAAAGTCTTCAACTCAACAGAGAAGTCTGCGCACGCTAGCTCAGCACTTAATGGCTGAGCTACCCTTCTTGCAGGAGCCATGCGTAGCTAAGATGGCGCTTAAAGGAAGATATCAGTACGAGTTTGAATGAAGGGACATCAAGCTATGAGTCACTGGACGCGCCTCTGCGAGGCAATTTTCTCTGAGTATATAAACTCAGTCTTTGTAATTTGTAAGCTATCGATGGTTGAGCAGAGCTCCCGGTGGTAAAACTTTAATGAAGCACTGTTTTCAGGTTATTTCTAGACTTCTGAGACTTCTTGCCTTATGAATGCCAGTTTCTTTACATCTTTGTTATACTGTGTTAGAGCATCTCAGAATTGGAGGATCCAGTCGAGTTGTAGTTGTTATAGGATGATGTTGTAATGGATCACTGTAATAGTTACGGAGTCTCTAATCGGTTCATGTGATTTCCTTAACGTTGAATGACTTGGAATTGGAGGATCCAGTCAAGTCTTCTATTCAGTTTCTTGAAGCCCTGAACCAGGAGGATCCTGCTTTCAAAGTTTTTCCCCTACAAACCGTTGTAAGCCTATTGCCCAGAGTTGTTTGTTCACCTTTCTTACTAAGTCTTCCACCTGCTCATCTTTTAATCAACCACTGGCTGAAGTTAGGATTCCAGACCTCCTTTGTTCTTTACATACCAGATCCAGTCCCTGAGTTAGAGTGATATTTCCTCGAGTCTCTACCCATTTGATCGCCCATTTATCAAACTGTGACATAAAAACTGATGGGCGTCGGGCTCTGCTCCTGCAAGCAATCCAAGAGTGACTTCTGACGCTAACATTTCTGGCGCCGTTGCCGGGGACGAAGTTGAATATTTTCCCCGGGATTGAACGACAACGATCAGCTGATTCTGAAGGTGCATCAGATATCAGAACTTTGAATATTGCTACTGTGCACCTGGTGACTCCATTGTGACGAATCCACTGGAGCGAACCTGTTGTTTTAGTTGTGTCTTCCAGAGGCAGACACATGCGGTCACGCCCACAGCTGCCCCTAGCTACACCTGTAGCTGATCTGGAGGTGATTTTTAGAAAAGGAAAGGCCTCTGAAGGAGAAACTTCCACCGCTGAACCAGGTAATCCACTATCTCCTTCTGTAGAAACTCCGTTTTCTTCTCCTCAGCTTCCCAGTAGACCGTTTTCTAAATTTTCCCGCTTCCTAAATTTCGGGAGTGTTCCTACTGAGTTTTCCCCTCCTGATCTGGGATTGGAGGGAGAAATCCTTGTCACTCCCCTCTCCTCTGAAGTTGTACCTTGGCGTAGACCCGGGACTATAGAAGATTTCCCCACTCCCGCACAAAGAGGACCACCTGCTGACTTGAGCTCGTTAGCCTTTCCCTTAAATCCCCTTTTGTTTCCCACTCCACTTCGAGACTCATTCCCAGTATCCCCCTCACAAACTCCTTCTCCTCCCAGCTCTCCTCCATCTAATATTCCTATGGCTGGTGCTAATCCCCCTTCGAATAGGATGGACGCCATAGTCGTTGCCAGATATTCTCCCTTAATCCTACCCCATCCTATGAATCCTCTCCCCGCTGGAGACTGCTTGAAGTATATGCCGAAGTTCACTGGCGAAGAAGATGTAACTGCAGAAGAGCACATGGCTGCTTTCTACAGTTATGCAGACAACCTCAATATTGAAAATGAAGATGTCTAGATGAGAGTTTTCGTCCAGAGTCGGGATGACGAGGTGAGGAAGTGGTTTAGAGGATTGGCTCCAGGATCTATTACTGGGATTGAAGCTCTAGATAGTGCTTTCTTGAGGCAGTGGGGAGATAGGAAGGATTTCATGTATTACATGACAGAGTTCGGGTCTTTGAAGAAGATGGATGGAGATTCTATCTCTGACTTCTCCAAAAGATTCAATAAAATGTATAATAAGATTCCTGCAGAGATAAAGCCCTCAGAAGCCTCTGCCCAAATTTCCTATGTTGGTGCATTTGACCCTGATTTCTGCCTTTTGTTGAGAGAAATAAGAGCCACCTCCTTAGCCCAAATGCAAGATGCGTCCATAGAAGTGGAATCCAACATATTAGCAGCTGATAGACTAAGGAACAAGGCCGACGCGGACAGGAGAAAAGGAAGGACGAAAGCCTCAACTTCTGGATCATCGGTGTCCCACTCTCAAGTGGACGAACTGAATAAGATGGTGAAGTCTCTATCTATAGAGATGGAGAGAATGAGGGTGGAAGGGAGGCAAGCATATAAAGGCCCTCAGATCACCGAAAACAAAGGAGGATTCAGAAGGCCAAATAATTTTACTCCCTCGAATATGCAAAGAGAGAAGGGAAGAGACAGAGAAGACCAGAAGATTCAGGCCCCTTTTCAAAACAATTATGTGGCCGAGGGGGAAGAAAGAGAAGCAGATGAGCTTGATCCTAAAATCCATTGCTTCGGAGACACTCCTCCTTTTCCTCACCTCACTCAATCGGCATATGAGGAATCTCTCATGGACAGTCAGCTAAATGAATTGAGCAAGGGAGACAAGATTAGTGGCAGCTGAGGCAGGTACAACCTGAAGTTTGATAAAAAGACAGCAGCACCTAATATTCCTGAGCAGTCTACTAGAACAGAAAAACCTGCTAATGCAGTAGACGATAGTCATGGAGGTAAGAAGGCTCAACCCCTCTCTCCCACTGTCCACAATCATGTTCCCGAAATAAGAGAAATTCCAAAGCCTACATCTTCTTTTAATTTCGAGCATGAGATTCAAAAGATCAGAATCCCTGTGCCCCTCACCGAGCTGATTAAGCATGGAGAATTTAAAAAATGCTTCTTTGAGCTTTTACAGTCTGAAGCCTCATGCCTTCCCACATACTCCATAAACCTCCAAGACGAAAAGCCAGCAGTTTCCCTAGGTCCCATGGTAGAAGATAGAGATGATTCATCCCCTCCCTTATACACATCCCTGAACATACATGATAAGGTGTTGCACAACTGCTTGATGAATTCAGGGGATTCTCACAACCTCATGCCCAAAACTGTCATGGAAGAACTAGGACTAGAAGCCACCCGAGCCTATCATGACCTCTATTCCTTTGACTCCAGAAGTGTTCAGAGTTTGGAGTTATCAAAGACCTGGTTGTAACCTTGTTTCAACTGCCCATGAAGAGTGTGGTCATGGATATTGTAGTAGCTAATGTCCCCCCCCAAGTTCGGTATGCTATTATCAAGATCTTGGATAAAAAGACTGGGGGGAACCTTGCAGATGGACCTCACATATGCTACTATCCCAATGTTTGGAGGAGAGCATAGAAGACTATACAGGGAAGCCCAACTGGCCTATATAATCAGCGATGAGGCCAACCCTACCAACCATCCCATATTTTCCTTGGACACTGACTTAGGCTCCAGTTTACTACAACTCACCCATACCCCTGAGCCTCCTCTCAAACTCAGAAATCATCTCACCAGTTCCCCCAAACTTCCTCCCTCCAGCACCCCCATCTGGAAACTGTTCTTTGATGGAGCCTCTTCCAGGGAAGGCACTGGAGCTGGGGTGGTTTTTGTGTCACCTTCTCAGGAAACCATATCTCTGTCATACAAATTAGAATTTGAAGCTACCAACAATGTGGCAGAGTATGAGGCTCTTGTTCTAGGATTAAGAGCTGCGAGGGAAATGGGAATTCAGGAAGTAGTAGTGTTCAGTGATGTAGAGTTGGTGGTCCAGCAGATCAGAAATGCTTATCAGTCTTAGAACCCTCGACTCAGAAGCTACAGAAATGAGGTTTGGGACCTTATTGACAGTTTCTTCTCAGTGTTTAATATTTATTTCATCCCGAGAGAGGAGAACACCTTGGCAGATTCCTTGGCTACATCGGATAGCAATTTCAAAGTACCCTTGCCACCCAAATTCAGATATGATGTAGAGGTAAAATACAGACCTTCCATACCTGACAACGTCAAACATTGGAAGGTATTTGAGGATGATCTCGAGGTCAAGAGGTTCTTGGAGACTGTCGAGGAATTTTCGAAAATGCACATAGACCAAGACGTCGTCTCAGAGGAAGAGCTCGATGGGGGTAATTTTCTAAATAAGATTGCAGAGCATGACATTGTACAGCTGCCCAGCAACCATATTCCCAGAGGACTGGTTCCTTTGGAAAGGCTTTTTGATAGAAACGATGTGTCAGTAAAAGGAGAAGTCTCGGAGGAGGACGCTGGTACTATTCAGTGCAACATTGGAACCGAGAGTGAACCCAAGTATGTCAAATTGTCAAGAAGTCTGACAGAGGAGCAGAGGTTTGAATACATTTGACTTTTGAGGGAATTTGCTGATGTGTTTGCCTGGACCTACGAAGACCTCAAAACCTATGACACCTCTGTCATCGAGCATAAAATTCCATTAAAGGAGGAGGCAAATCCATTCAGGCAAAAGCTGAGACAGATCAATCCCATGCTGCTTCCTATCATGGAGAGGGAAGTGAAGAAGTTGCTTCAAGCTCAGATCATTGTTCCACTGAGATATTTAGAGTGGGTGGCCAACTTGGTGCTAGTAAGGAAAAAGAATGGAGAGATCCGACTCTGTGTAGACTTCAGAAACCTGAACAGGAGCTCACGGAAGGATAACTACCCCTTGCCGAAGATGGAACATATATTGTAGAGGGTGACAGGAGCTTCCAGGATGTCCATGATTGATGGTTTCTCTAGCTACAATCAGGTCTCTGTTCTGCCTGAAGACAGGGAAAAGACAGCATTCACCACTCCGTGGGGCACATTCATGTATGCCAAGATGCCATTTGGACTAATGAATGCAGGGGCGACATTCCAGCGTGCCATGGACATAGCTTTCGTTGGGGAAAAGGATAAATTTGTGGTCGTTTATCTGGACGACATCACAGTATTTTCAAAATCTGATAAAGAACACTGTCGCCATCTCAGGAAAGTTTTCTTGAAATGTAGAAAGTTTGGCATTTCATTAAACCCCAAGAAATCTCTATTCGCCATGAAGGAGGGAAAGTTACTAGGCCACATAGTGTCAGCAGAAGGAGTCAAGATTGACCCCAGCAGAGTTGAGGCAATACAAGCCTTATCAATCCCGAGGTCTAAGAAGGAGGTCCAATCTTTCCTCGGTAAAATTAATTTTCTGAGGAGGTTTGTGCCTAACTTTGTTGAGGAGGTAAAGTTGATAACAGCCATGTTGAAGAAAGAGAATGAAGTAAGGTGGACCCCTCAATCGCGGCATTCTTTTGAAGAAATCAAGAAGGCCCTGACTAAAGCTCCTGTGCTTATCAGTCCCGACTACTCAAAGGATTTCCTTATTTTCTCCTTTGCCTCACCTGACACAGTGGTTGTTGTTCTATTACAGACAAATGACAGTGGGCTAGAGCAGCCTATTGCTTATTTCAGCAGAGCATTGAGGGATGTTGAAGTCAGGTATGACACTATGGAGAAGCAGGCTTATGCTCTAGTAAAATCTCTCAAAGATTTTAGAACCTACATCCTGCAGTCAAAGATCATTGCCTATGTCCCCTCGGCTGTTGTTAAAGACATTCTTGTTCAGCCTGACATAGACGGGAGAAGGAGTAAATGGATGGCCAAAATCCTGGAATTCGACCTGGAAATAAGGCCCACCAAATTGATCAAAGGGCAAGGTTTAGCCAAGTTGTTGGCTGAAGCAAACTACCAAGCATTGGGGATAACTTTCATCAACGAATGCTCAGGTATTCAGCAGGATTGACTGCCTGACGTAGACCATCAAAGGGAGCCCCCATTGGCTCGATGTCCTTGGTATAAGGATGTCATATACTTTTTGCAAGAGCTGCGACCTCTAGACGGCCTGCAAAGAAGCAAAGCAAGAGCTCTGAAGCTCAAAGCAGTTAGATACTACCTGATAAATCAAGTGTTATATTGGAAAGACCCCTGGGGGTGCTTTTGAAATGCATGAGTCCACAAGAGGCCGAAATGATCATGGCCGAATTTCATAGCGACCTGTGTAGAGGGCACCATTTCTGGAAAGACACAGCCTACAAAATCCTCAGGGCTGGGTACTACTAGCCTACCGTGTTTACCGATGTCTGCAAAAGGGTCAGAGCCTGCATCGAATGTCAAAAATTTGCAGGAAAGCAGCAGCTCAGGTCTCTGCCGTTGAAACCGGTGGTGGTTTCAGGGCCTTTCCAGAAGTGGGGCCTAGATTTCATTGGAGAAATTCACCCTGCCTCCAGTGGGCATCACAGGTGGATCCTGACTGCTACATATTTCTTTACCAAGTGGATTGAAGCTATCCCCACCAGGAGTGCTTCCCACAAGGTAATCATTGTATTCTTGGAGGACCTCATCACAAGGTCCGGCTGCCCAAATAAGATTGTCACTGATAATGCAGCCGCTTTCGGGTCTGAACCACTAGCCAAGTTCTGTGAACAGTTCAGGATCAAATTGATTCACTCCACCCCATATTATCCACAGGGGAATGGTCTAGTGGAATCCTCCAACAAAATCCTGATAAGGATCATCAAAAGGTTGCTAGAAGACAACAAAAGGGCTTGGAATTCAAAGTTGAAATTCGCCCTATGGGTTGATCAGGTGACCACCAAGAGAGCTATAGGTCTCTCTCCTTTCTAGTTAGTCTACGGAGCCGAAGCCGTCTTCCCTTCTCAGCTGACCATTCCCGTAGCAAAATTCTTCCAAGACTATCAAGAGGAGCCCAATGACATGATCAGAAGGATTCATCAGCTAGTAGAGGTCCAACAGGCTAGGGAGTAGACAGTGGACAGGATTCAGGACCATCAACAAAAGATCAAGCAGGTCTTCAATAAGAAGGCCAAGAAGAAGTGGTTCCAGATAGGAGACTTTGTGCTGAAATGCGATGCTCCTAAACAAGATAAGGGCAAACACAGTAAATTTGAAGCCCTATGGGTTGGGCCTTTTAGAATCTTCGAGACCTTCTCAAATAACACGTACAGGTTGCGAGGTTTGGAAGGTGAAGAAGTTTTCGGCAGCCCAGTGAATGGGCATTTCCTGAAGAAATGTTTTGTTTGAGTCTCAGATGGCTCCGTTGTTTATAAATATTGTCCTGTTTGTTTTTTAGTTCGTTTTCGTTTTTATTTTTGCGGCCTAATACTGACTCCATAGCCCAACAGAAAGGCGACTAGAACTGCAGAAGGAGTTCTTAGAGCATCGTAGGGATGAATCTATCCCCCATGGAGCCTGATGTTAGCAATAATTCTTGTCACGGGCTCTAGAGCATTCAGATCTGCAAGTTGCACGAAATGCTCAAGCGCAGCACGAAAGAATTCTTGTTTTTCCAAATAGCAAGTCAAGCGAGCGGGCAAAATGTCGTCAGCAGCATCCAAGGTCTATTTTGCGAAGCAGATCAACTGTCGATGGATGATTGCAGTCAGCCGAGACACGCCAAGTATAGCGTAGAAGTTTTAAAGAAGTGGACGGTCAGAAGCCCCCGTGGAGAACTCGTGAAGTAGCGAGGGTTGTTGATCGCGATCAGTTGATGCGTGAGTTCATTTCCTGAACTCGGGGTTCGTAAGTTCGAGAGGGCGGACCATATCCTTTGGTTGTACAAGATCGCGAGTCGTGAGAGTTGTCGAAGTGATCTCAGCCGTCCATCCCGGAGAAGTATGTGGCGCATGATCAGGGTTCGTCGTCTCCTCGCCCTTCACAACTTTGAAGAATAAGGATCAACCTCCTCCCAGCCGTGAGACGTGAAGGGCCGAAGGCATTCAGAACTCGAGCCCACAGTATCTCCGAAGTGTTTTCAGTCGTTCATCCAGAAGGGACACCTGGCAGCAATTAGAGCCGTCTCGGCGCCTCGCTCATCGCAACTCCAACGCGCAAAAAACAGTTCCATCATGTCCCGATATGCGAAGTAGCGAGAGAATTTAGGACTTGGGGCCCACCGAAGCATCGGATCAGTTTAGAACCATTGTATTTAAAGGACGCGTGGCACTAGATTGAGTCGTCTCGGCATATCGCTCATCGTTATTTCGAGGAGCAAGGAGCAGCCCCATATACTCACGAACGCCGAAAAGTGCCATGGGAATAGGCACGTGGTCACAGCCCATGGGCACTTGGAAAAGGGGAGGAGCTGCGTAAAAGAGGCTGAAGCGTCGAGTTCAGTTACAGAAGGGATCGTCGCGGTCCCCAAACGCCACTAGATCCGAACTTCATACTGTTTCTTGTCTATAGTAAATGATGATAGGAGCGGGTGGTTGAAACCTCCTTTCATTCATTAAGCTAGGGGATGGAAGGTTTGGCAAGCTGTCTTCCCAAAGAAGTCCTGTGTATCGATTTTCTCAAAGGCGCCATGCTAAAGTCTTCAACTCAACAGAGAAGTCTGCGCACGCTAGCTCAACACTTAATGGCTCAGCTACCCTTCTTGCAGGAGCCATGCGTAGCTAAGATGGCACTTAAAGGAAGATATCAATGCGAGTTTGACTGAAGGGACATCAAGCTGTGAGTCACTGGACGTGCCTCCACGAGGCAATTTTCTCTGAGTATATAAACTCAGTCTTTGTAATTTCTAAGCTATCAATGGTTGAGTAGAGCTCCTGGTGGTAAAAATTTAATGAAGCACTGTTTTCTAGTTATTTCTAGACTTCTGAGACTTCTTGCCTTATGAATGCCAATTTCTTTACATCTTTGTTATACTGTGTTAGAGAAGCTCTGAATTGGAAGATCCATTCGAGTTGTAGTTGTTATAGGATGATGTTGTAATGGATCACTGTAATAGTTACAGAGTCTCTAATCGGTTCCTGTGATTTCCTTAATGCTGAATGACTTGGAATTGGAGGATCCAGTCAAGTCTTCTATTCAGTTTCTTGAAGCCTTGAACCAGGAGGATCCTGCTTTCAGAGTTTTTCCCCTACAAACCGTTGTAGGCCTGTTGCCCAGAGCTGTTTGTTCGCCTTTCTTACTAAGTCTTCCACCTGCTCATCTTTTAATCAACCCACTAGCTGAAGTTAGGATTCCATACCTCCTTTGTTCTTTACGTACCAGATCCAGTCCCCGAGTTAGAGTAATACCTCCTCTAGTCTCTACCCATTTGATCGCCCATTTATCAAACCGTGACATAAAAATTGATGGGCGTCGGGCTCTGCTCCTGCAAGCAATCCAGGAGTGACTTCCAACGCTAACATAAGGCATGCTTCAAAGGTTTAGTTGAGAGCAACATGGATTCGACATTAGGAAAAAAATGCAAGGATGCAACTATGATTAGTAGGACACAATGAGACCCCCTTCAATATATGTTTCACGAGCCTAGAGAAGGTAAGTTGGGTGGTTTTTCATTTTTAGAGAGTTCGAAAAAACATAAAAGAAGACTCCACTGGGGTACCTTTTTCGAAGATAGTCTAGTTGGCTCGAAAAAGGGATAAAATAGCATCGAAAAGACGCCTATTCAGAACTATTTTAATGAGTGTGACACAGACAAGATCACTCAACAATCTTTTCAATTTTAAGAAATCTAAAAAGAGCTTAACTATGGACTCATTGTCTTTTTTTAGATTCAGTCTCCTTAGCCCGAAAAAGTAAAATTTACTTAGGAGAACTCTCCCGGCGAGACGAATTTCCGTGGTGTACCTTTTTCCTCCTTAATATACAGGCCGGAAAAAGGGGTAAACTCATGCCAGTAGATGTTTTTCTGAACCAATTAACGAGTGTGAAAGAACAATTTCACTCGGCGATCTTTTCAATTTTAAGGAGTCTGAAAAGAGCTTAACTATGGAGTCCATATAGTATGTTCTTCTGGACCAATTTAATGAGTGTGAATGAACAAGATCACTCGACAATATTTTCAATTTCAGGGAGTCTGAAAAGAGATTAACTATGGACTCCGTGGGGGTTCCTTTTTCGTAAATTTAGTCCCTCAGGCCCGAAAAGGGGTTAAACTTATACCTGAGAATACTCTTCTAGTGAACCGAAGTTTCTAGAGTATACCTTTGTTCGTACAATTGACCGTCCTGACCGAAAGAGGGGTAAACTACCATCAGACAGACATGCCTTCAAATTTTAGTTTGGCGAGCGTGAATGACAACAAGATCGCTCGACAATATTTTCATGTTTATAGAGTCTGAAAAGGGATTAAAGAAGACTCTAGGGGGCTACAACTCATATATGAAATTGGTTCAGGTAGAGCCCACTGCTAGGCTCAGACCAAGAGTCTCTTCGATAGTCAACTTGGAAAGTCTCTCAAAAGGGAAGAAAACACAAACCACAGTGTAAGTCCTCCCACAGTATATAAACCGTAGTCATGGCTTCAAGGATAGCCTCATCTGAAGGCAATTCAAAATATGAGAAATCACGAAAACAAGGGTCGACATTCCCAATGGGTGAAGTAAATTGACCATATTCCATATGACTATGGAGGCTCTGGCTAGGAATGGTAGAGTCTATCAGTGAAGAATCACAAGCATGAGGGCTTGAGGATCTACAAACAATGAGATCAAACTTAGAAGGAGACTCGAGATCATTTGCACCAAGAGGGGGAAGCAAGGGCTCCCATGCCCCCATTGGATAAACCAATGAATCAATTGCCAAGGCCATGTCTCGAGAAGGAAAACCTGAGTGCACAGGTTCTTGCTCAAAAGCAATTGAACACCGAGGATAAGACGCCACATAATTAACCCATGGCGGGGTAGAGTCTACACGAACACTAGGAACATATAAAAGGGCATCCTGAACTAACGTCGAATTAGGATGGTGATTACCAGATGCCAGTTGGTCGGTAGTGACAATGCTTCCATTGTGAGGTAAATGCATCACCCGGAAGAGCATAGACACCACAGCATTCATAACATATACATAATCATACTCGAGAAGGATATTGAAATCTAACGGGCCTTGCACCACTATAACATCAACAAGGATAGTCTTCCCACCTAATGAGATAGGCAACTGAGGAAGAACCCCCAAATATTCACTAGGACGTCTGTCAAAAGCCAACAGCTCATGTGAAGCAGACACAAGCTTGGGATATCCCAAGACTTTCCAAACCGAGGAGGATAAAATACTTGCAGAGGTTCCTTCATCCACAATACATCGATAAATGTTTATTGAATTAACTTCAACCCTTATTTGAAAAGGTGTAGAAGAAGGAAGACGAGGCTCGACAAGATCATTCCAATCAAGGGAAACCATCCTAGGGCTTGGAGGGGGTGTTCTCAGAGCGAGTGAAATGCCCCCTTTTTCTGAAAGTAATGAACTGGAAATGCTAAAAACATAGTCAGCAGACACATCACTCTCTAAGAGAAGAGTGGGATCACCCGAAGACTGCATTGGCGTGACCACTTTCTCAACCAATGGCTGAATAGGCTGYGAGACTACATAGTCTAAAGGCACCTCACCCCCCAAAAGAGGAGTGGGATCAGTCGATGACTGCATCGGCATGGCCACTTTCTCAACTAATGGTTGAATAGGCTGCAAGACTACATGGTCTAAAGGCACCTCACCCCCCAAAAGAGGAGTGGGATTAGCCAATGAATCCATCGACGTGACCACTTTCTCAACCAATGGCTAAATAGACTGTGAGACTACATGGTCTAAATGCAACTCACCCCCCAAAAGAAGGGTGGGATCAGTCGATGACTACATTAGCATGACCACTTTCTCAACCAATGGTTGAATAGACTGTGAGGAAACCTCATAAGTCTCAAAAACAGAAGAGCTTGCAGATAAGGACCACAATCTTTGTAACTCTGGAATGTCAAGGCACATATGAGTAAGGTGATCTCCCTTGCAAAGCTTACAAGTGAACTTAGGCTTACGTCCTATCCGTCTAGGTTTCTCAACAGAATCAATGCCCCCAGCATGAATAGCAGTGTCGGGTTACGCATCTCCAACATGACTTGTAGAGGTTGGTGATGGGTCGATAACATGACTCGTAGAGGCTATAGACCTATTGCCAGTATGACTAGCAAAGACTGGACTTTCTCCCCCGACGTGATTTGCAGAGGCTGGGTGCCTATCCCCAGCATGATTTGCAGAGGCTAGGTGTTGGTCTTCAACATGACTTGCAAAGGTTGAGGACCTATCTCCAACATGACTCATAGAGGTTATTGATTTCTTCTTCCTATTCTTCCTCTTTCTATTTCGTTTAGACCTTTGGTTACTAGTAATTGTACTTTCACTAGAGGCGGGAGAAGGAGGAGGAGAATACTTTGCTAATGAAGGAACATCAACATTATGCCCATGACATAAGGTTCTTAATTGAGAAACGTCAAGAGCATTCGGGACATTTGGAAAGGTACCCAACCAAACCGGTAGTCCCACATTCAACCCAGGAATGTACAAAGTTTCCATCAAAGGGACACCAACATTTCCAAAGAAAGGAAAAGCACAAGAATCCCCTTGTGAAGGGGTTCATTGGTTGGTATCGTTAGGAATTTTAGCCATGAAGATCTTATGCACGGGTTCTCCCCTTGCGGGATCATTCAAGTCTGAAAAAAGTCTCACACACTGAATCTGGCGAACCAGTGTTATAAAAACAACACCTATAGATAGGCGGCTCCACGTTTCTAAGTGGAAGACCAAAAATTCCTCATGACTGGGGGAGTGGGCGGTCTACCACCCTAGGTCAGAGACCCAAAGCAACGACTGACTAACTCACTATGGAAAACTAGGGAGCACAAAACACACACTAAAAATTCCTAAAGGAAAACCAAGCAATCATTATCTAGTAGGAAGAACATGGGGTTGTTATATTAAATGGTAGACTCAACTATACTCTAAATAGATTTAAAATGTAAAAAAAACTTGAAACCTTGAATTTTAAAATCCTTTACATAGGTAAAAATGTTGATATATTTGGATCTTAGTCTCTTCTACACAATTTATTTTGTTCTTGTCCCCTCTTTGGAGTGTAAAGTATATATATTAGTATATATGTTGGTATATATGTCGGTATATATACCGGTATATATACCGATATATATACTAAGTACATATACCAAGATATACTAAGTATATATATTGAGTATATATAACGATATATATACTAAGTATATATAATGGTATATATACTTAGTATACATATCGGTATATATACTAAGTATATATATCGATATATATACTAAGTATATATATCGATATATATACTAAGTATATATATCGATAGATATAACCATTATATATATATCGATATATATACTTAGTATATATGAGTATATATACTAGGTATATATGTCAATATATATACTAAGTAAATATACCTAGTACTATATATACTTAATATAGTATATATACCAGTATATATACCAAGTTTTTATATGCATGTGTGTGTCGGTATATATACAAGTATATATACCAGTATATATACTTTACTGACATATATACTAAGTATATATACCAAAACATATACCTAGTATATGTCAATATATATACCGGTATACATACTTAGTATATATACATACATATTTATATATATACTAAGTATATATATCGACACATATACCTAGTATATGTCGATATATATATATATATACAAGTATATATACTTCTATATATACCGACATATATACCTAGTATATATACTTAGTATACATACATAGTATATATAATTAGTATATATAGCGATATATACACTAAGTATATATATCAATATATATACTAAAAATATATACGTCGGTATATATACATATTGATATATATTCTAAGTATATATACAGACATATATACCTAGTATATATACGGGTGAAGAGAAGATACATGAACAACAACAACAAACAAAGTAAATAGAAGAATCACCTAAGAAAGCAACACAAACACA
>JASDQU010503173.1:74627-105300 GCA_032191745.1 Picea mariana
GTCGCATAATGTCTTTGAGCACTTAATTATTTGACAGGGTAATCTTTGATGCACATGACTAGGTGGCTCATTTATTGACTTGATTTACTTATCATGATATTTTTACTTGAGATCCTTGGAGATCATTCTTATTTGTCTTTGCAGGACCTAGTTGGTGGACAGTCTTGGAGGAACAAGACTAGATTGGGATTCCATGGGGCTTGAAGCCCATAGGTGGATGCCAAGGGCTTGCATGTCAGATGAGAGAGATGAAACTTCAGAGGCCTAGAAGATGGCTTGGATAACATAACCTATCCCCCACATGCCAAACATTTTTCCTAGGAGAGGCAAAACATCTCCTTTATAGGCATGACGTCACCTAGGGGGGATATGGTTTGGTGGTGAGCTTAGCACTCATTGGCACATGAACGTTTTGAGGATAATTGGGCTTTGACCATGAATAAAGTGACTTGGATGCTTGACATATGGCTTTGGGAAGCCTATCTACAATCATCCCACACCAACGACTTGCTCCTAGTGTCAAAACGTCCCCTAAAGGGGTGATGTCACCTTGARTTAGGGTTTCTTTTTATGTAAAAGTAACTTTTAAGTGAATTGTTTAATATTATTTTGTAAAAGGGGAAYGCTTAGGTTGTTGACCTCTAGTATTGTGGTTTACCCTAAAAWTATGTGGACAAACTATTTTKGGGACATTTTGTATAAATAGAGATCATTAKATCTCATTTCAAAAAACATAACTCTCCCACTTGGAGAAGTATTAGACTGAAATTTTCACTATCTTTGGCTAGTTCTTTCTCTCATGCTCTTGTTTATGGCTATACCTTGGATTATTGGTTGATGGAAGTGATGCTCTAGCCTTGGAAGGCTATTCTCTTRTTATTGTGGTGGTTTATATTAACTCTTTCCCCTTGAATTGGTAGGGTTTTTACATTGTTGCTATCATTTATTTTTCAAGTCAAGGTTATTTTCTAGATCAAGATGGGAAGTATAAGGKCATACACCCCCACCTTARTCTCCATCACTTTATGYTTACATGTTATTGGTTTAAYAGGGGTTTTCTAAGAGAAGTATAAGAGCATACACCCTCTTAGTCTAAACCCTAGCTAGAGATACTTGCCTTGGGGAGTAAGAGCATTTAAACCCCCAAGGAGGTAGTACCTCTAGCTATTTATTTTCTTGACTCCATTAACCCAATTTATGAAGGCAATAGTCATTTACTTGTTGCATTGGAGAAATAATTTGTTGCCTTTGTAAACATACAAATTTCAAGTTTTAAGCTGTCTCTTTGGGAAAGTGTTCCTTGAACGTTTGGCTCCCTTGCCTCATTGAGGCATCCCCTTCCAACCACAAATTCTTCTTGTTGTTAAAAAAATAACCTACAACCATTAGGTCTGCATAAAAATAACCTTCTAACACTTAATAACTCCTAAACTAACCCTTGGATTTATCCCTAACTTAACCCTAACCCTCTACTAGGCCTAGCGCACCTATTGGGATAGTTAGAGGTGGTTTCTTGTGGCTGATTTTTCTGCTGTTATGCTTGGTTTGCTACAGCCACAAGGCTGATAATTCACTGCAGCAACCTTTTGTTTCAACCTTACTTTTAGTGCTAAAGTTATTGCTTAATCATTGGTGAGTTGAGCTAGCTTTTACTAGCTTGCCTCTTGTATATTTTATCATATGCTTAGCACTTTATATTGCATCCTTTGCTATGTTTATTGAGATGATATATATTATTTATATTTTCTGCAATTGAGGACAACAAGATTAACTTTAATGTGCAACTAACATATCACATTATATGCATTGTTTTCCTTCTGTCTCAGGCAGGTATTCACACTTGGCAGGTCACCAAATTCAATTGGAAACTCTTGAACCTTCCCAAGACTCTTATACAAGATTTTCCCTCCATATAGAATTAACCTCTAGGGACATCCACTCACTTATCACTTTTTTTTCTCAATTCCCCCTAGGGTCATCGAGATTCCCCCCTTGAGGTGACCACCTCACCTCTAAAGTGACGGGGACACCTGCCTAAGGTGATAGTGGGTAGGTTCCCTCCTAGTCGCTGCCATTTAGTGGTTGGGTTGTGCTTTTCCCAACCTACAACTTGTGCCATAAAAAGTCTATCTTCAAAAGGGGCTTAGACTATAATTAATCCAAATTTAATGAAATAGGGGTTTAACTATATGTATAAGGATAAAAGCTAGCAAGTTGTTAATTTTGAGGGATTCTATTTTTGGATGGAAAATGGATTATTACAAATTGGATCCTCCAAGATTCGCTAGAGGAAGTAGGGAGCTTGGATTATTGTTCACATAGTTAGAAATCATAGATAATAGAAGGGGAAAATAGGTTGGTAGATGAACTTGCAAATGAGAGTATTAAATTGGGGCCTATGAATATAAAAATAATAGGGTTGAGCAATGGGGTTGTAAGAGATAAATAATGAGATTTGTGCCTTAAATCTATTTTTTGGTGAGTTGGAGGAGAAGTTTCCCCTTAACTTGAAAGCATGGACATGGCTTTCCTAGATAGTTTGGGATGTTCAAGGATTTTTGTAATGGTGAAATATTTAAACGTCAATTCTCTTAAAATGAAAAACATTTGACAAACCAACTGCCCAAAATGAAATAAAGATCTAAAAATTTGGTTATTGTGTAATGAAATAAACCCCATGACCCATTTTACAAAACAATTTATCTTAAATAATGTTTTCACATACAATCATGGATTGAATTACACTTTTAGGTGCTATTTCTGTTGGTTGTGGAGCCTGATTATCTTCCTGATTCATAGGTCTTTTTTTTAAGCTTTGTTTATACCCCATGAAGACTTTAAACCCCAGAAGAATGTACACTCCTCCATGTGGGGGAGTGCATAGGGGGGTTACCCCCTCTACAGGGTCCAGGGGCAAGTGGGCCCCCGAAGGAAAAATTTCCTTGTAAATGTATATTGTAATTTCATTGTAAATCTAGACCATTCATTATAAGGTCGTAGATCTAATGGTAGAAGTTATGCTAGGGTTTTTTTCCCTAGAAGGCAACCCTCTTTTATGAGGGAAATGTATTGCGGCTATGTATTATTGCGAATATTGTATTCTGAGTGAGGAGACTGTGAGAGAAAGAAGAGGAAGTTACAACGGGTGTGTTGTAGATTGTATCCCTTCATTTGTTGGATAGCAAGGACTTGGCAATTTCTCTGATGGACGTATCCCACATGGGGTGAACCACGTATATCTGTGTCTCTATTGTATTGTGTATTTTCTTTGTTGTATTTCCAAATTTGTTTTATTTTATTGCTCCGCGATCCTGTTTTTCTAAAAATTGGTATCAAAGCGAAAGGTAACTTGTAGGAAAAGAGGGTTCCTAGTTTGAGTGGGAGCAATGACAAAAGATGGAAAGTTTAGGGTCGAGAAATTTAATGGCCAAAACTACCAGTTTTTGAAGATGCAGATGGAGGATTATTTATATTAGAAGGATTTGTTCCTACCATTGGGTGGAATAACAAAGAAGCCGATGTCCATGAAGGACAAAGATTGGGAGATTATTGACATAAAGGCTCTAGGAACGATATGGTTGAGCTTGGCAGCATCGGTGGATTTCAATATTTCGAAAGAAAAGACAACGAAGGAGCTGATGGACACATTGGGTAAACTATATGAAAAACCCTCGATGTCCAATAATGTAACATCACGCTCTTCTGCACATTGATCAGACTTATTCTTTGAGGACACTTGCGTGCAAGTGATCCGGTTCATTATACAATTGGTTGTTTTGATTATGATTATGAGATGTTGTGGATCTAATGATATGTTATTTTTCTATATTTATATCGAAATGTGTTATTGACTGGTTTCTCCTGAGTGTGCATGAATCTAGACGTTAGAGGATGTCGATGGAATCAATGGATCTTTTTGGACTCCAGATCGAGTCAGGGAGTGGACTATTATGGTTTGAATGTTTTTGATATTACAAATGTGACATATGACTAGATATTATGATGTTGATCGTTATGGCTGACAGATTTCGTTGATGGATGCAGGTTGGTGGTAGCTTGCTAACCAGACTCACATAGGAGTAAAGGGGTCACACACGACAACTAGAGACACTGAGGGAGAGGTGTGGCAGCATCCCTACCACAACCTACTAGCACTCTCGTCGTGGCTCGAACTGTAGGTAACAATTACCTAGTTTGACGGATCCATGATGCCATGAGGGTAGACTATGATAGTCGCTCATGATGATTATAATGGGCGCACAATAAGGCAGGGTCCTTATTCCTTAGAGGCCCTTAGTCTCCCACAAGGTCACGTGACAGAGTATTGATTCCAGGGGGTTTGACATCTACCAAATTCAGTCAAAAGGAGAGTGGAAACCTTGGAGCATGTAGTGCGTCTTGAAGGGCACGTCACACAAATAAAACATGAATGCAAGTGAGTGTCACCCTTGGAGCACATAGTGCATCTTGAAGGTCATGTCGCAATTTTTTTTAAAATCTGGTAAGTTAATAAACCTAATACCTAGAAAAATATGCCCCCTTAGGACCTGGTCAGCCTTAAAATGAATGATGGTATGAGTAATGTTTAATGACTAATTTTTCCCTTAAAAACTATCTCCAAGCCTAGTGAATTTAAAACCTAGGTCTAAGTAGAACATGTGAACAAAAAAAAACTAAGTGGACATATAACAAAAGGGGGGTAAAGAAAATTCAATCATTAATAATTAAAGTAAAATTTTAATGGAGGATTAAGTTATTAAAAGGGTAAATTGTTGTTTATATCTAAACTTGCTAAATCTGAACTAAGAAGAAAAGATGAAACTTAAGGAAAAGGGGAATTTCTAACATAGTAGGGAATCTAGTCTTGGGAGCCTTCTATTTATGAACTCACCTAGGTTTTAAGAAAGGTTTCAGTCATTAAAGAAATGTAAGGGAATGAAGGGACACCAATGAGCGTTTTTAGGAATGCTTTTAGGTGGGTGAGGGAAATAGGCAAATTTAATTAATTAATAATTTATTTTTTTGGTGCAACTAAGGGATCGGGTGACATGTGTATGAGGGAGATTATCCTAAATTAAATTTGATAAAATGAATCTAATGAGTGTTTGGGAAACTAATCACTAAGACAACTCTATAAAAATGATGGTGGAGGAGGAGTATGGATCACGTCTGGTATGCATAAAGTTATGCTACCAAAATTTATCTTGACTAATATTTTCTTGTGGGAGTTGGGATACCTAGCTCGGATAACGAGTGGTTGCTCGACCTTGCGAGGTGATCTGGGAGCTAGCATTCTCTGGTACTGTGTGCGTGGACCCTTTGTGGCTTGGGGGGCTCAGGGGGGAGAAAAGTACCCCTAGCGTTCGCTAAGAGGTACCGGTGAGGTCTCGACGGTTAGCATGCAAGAGCTGGTCAAAGCACAAGCGCGGGACGACCACTTCGGATTCATTATCGTCGGTCATGGTATTCTGGGTAAAACTGTTAATTGTATTGTGATTAAACTACACTAGCATGGTTGTGGTAATCTGATGACATCTTCCTATCATTTGTTTTCTAGAATATGTATTGTTGTGATAATTGGAACAATGGACTTGGTAAATCTTAGTATATTTGTAATCTACAATAAAAATAAAACTAGTTGAGTATACTCTCAATGAATGATCTGTTGTTAGTAGTATGTTAGTTTTCAGTTCGAGTAGTAGGCTTTCGATCTAATTAATCTCTGGTATAGGAAATGAATACCTTATAGCTATTGTATGTGCACAACGCTATGATGTTCCGTTGGCTCCTTCCCTTCTTAAGTTTTGTGAATCCCGTTTTCCTCGTCACGTCCTTAAATTATTTCTTTTTAATGTTGGGCGTCACTGATTGATAAGCTAACTGTTATTTTTATATTTACACATTAATCATATATATATATGGAGCATCATGTTTTTATTTATGATTATAATTTGTAGCCACATAGAAGCTACACCCACCCAATTCCTGAAAACTGTTTGATCAATTTTGTGCTTTTCAACTATTCTTATCTCTCTGCAGCTCTTGAATTTCATTTTTTTACCCTCAAACTAGAAGTGCGCCCAACATCTCTACGCAACCTTTTTGAAATTTTGTTTTTCCCTCAAACTGGAAGTGCACCCAGCACCTCTGCGCAACCTCTTGAATTTCGTTTTTACTCTCAAACTGGTAGTGTGCCCAGAACTTTTGTGTAGCCCCCAGACTTCACTCACTCTTTTTCCAACCACGATCGTCCTTATTTAATTTCCCAACATCTTATGCACAGTCTATAGGGACCCTCAGTTCTTACTTCGACCAATAGTCGTCTTATTTCTCAGCGCGTTCTGAGTCCCTCGATTTATAGATTGTTCTCAGCGAAAATCTTTCCTACGCCACATTTGTTTTGGAATGCTTAATTAAGGAGTGATGTTTCTCTCCGTAATCTTCCTGCGTTGGTTGGCCCTTCCTTGTTGGGTAAATTTTTTAGGGTTGTCATTAAAATTTTGGTTGGGGAGTATCCCCAAGTCCGTCGCACACGAACATGGAGAGTGTTTCTCTTTCTTGATACCGTTGCCTTGAGTAGTGTTCTTTCATGGAAATTAAGATGTTGTTCATGGAAATTAAGAAGTTATGATTTAGCCAATGCTTGACATGTCATTGTAGTTGGGCTTGTAAATTGCTTGGGCGTGCCTTGCTCTTTTTATAGAATGTAGGCGGCAACATACTGGAATTTTAAGTATTATGTTAAGGACATATGATCCTTTTAGTTGTGGAAAAAGGGATTTAAAGTCATGTACATTTGTAAGTTCGTTACAAGACCTTTATATTTACTAATATAGTATTTTTCTTATTGAAAAAGTCAAATGAAAGGTTTATTAACAGAAGAGAAATTGATTATTAATCTCAAAAACAATTAAACCCGTTTACAATCACTGCACACACTAAACAAATACTGATAAAATCAAGAGAATGGATTGAGATTAATAAAGGAAAGGTCAGTTTACACGATAACACACTTGTATAAATTCTAGGTTACAAGGAGAGTATTTTCTAAATGAGAAAACCTTAGCATTGATGATGATATGGTTAGGTAGCAGAATAATGAGACTTGAAGAAAAATCATGTTGATTTCGCTTTTAAATTTTGAAATTGTTATTAGGGACTTTATATATCCTTAGTTGGTGAAAATCTTATTGGAATATTTTAATAGCTACATAGAATGATTAATTTATTGTTTTTAGATGATTATTAACATTAAATTATGAACGATACCTTGTGACTTCTTGGACATCAATAAATAAGGGACTCAGTGATTCGATTCCTTGCACTTGTTCACTTGGACTCCATTAAAATATTGCGCACCTGAAAAGGAATGTATGGGGTGATAGTTTTAGATGTTCATTTATTTAGTTTTTAGTTAATTATGAATGATGGCTTTTAACTCAGTTATCCCTTGCACGCTAGGAAGTGTAAGGTATATGTGAAGTATTGTTAATGTTTAGATTTCTCCGCTTGTGTGCATAAAAAGGGAAATAATGATTAGTCGTTGGTAATTACTTCTTGCACCATAAAAAGTATTGTAACGCATGATGTGGATATTTAATTTCTCGCTCTTCATGGATGTTATGTTACCTGTGTTGGAGATTAGACTCTTGCGCATTGATGATCGTTGACGATGTTATTTAGCGTACAATCATTTATATTCTTTACTTGAGTAAATTTGTAAATTGCTTCAAGCTCCTTGATGTGCTAGTACACTATGTGTTTTATGTTTATACGTTGCTATGACTTTATTGTTAACATTTTTTCCTAATGTTTTTAAAAAAATAAAAATTTACCTATTGTACGTCATTCTTGTGTCGTAACGGTTAGCAGCTGTTACATATGGTATCAAAGTCGGTTCAACCCGCGACTTGGGATCAGTACGACTTCCATTTATTAGATACTTGATTATAAAATGTTGTTAATTAAATTGATTTGTATTCGTGCAGGTAATCATGGTCATAGGACGTCGTGAAGGTAGGAGACGGGGTGCTAGAGAAAGAGGCATGATGCCTCCAGTAGCATCCACGCCTGAGGGATATAAACCCCAAGGAGAAGAACAGGTTGTCGGACAAGAACATATAGTTGTGGAAGATGTGGTTGGGTTGATGAGGTCCTTTTAGAGGATGTCTGAGGCATTGATCAACCATTTGAATAGAGATGAGGCCAAGGCACCAACACCTCCTGAGGGCCCACCAGATACCCCGACCGGTACTAGTAGCATTCACCACGAACTAGAGAATGTCAAATTTCCCGAGTTCTTTGGTGCCCCGGGTGGTGTAACCATCGATTCATGGTTGGAGAATATGGCAATGTAATTTGCACTTTTCCACTATACCTCCAACATGAAGGTCTGCATGGCGGTCTTTCAACTGAAGGGGAGTGTTATTCTATGGTGGAAGACACTCCTGCCGCAATTGAACATGGTCGTCGAAGACGTGTCATGGGAACTGTTCGATGAACGGTTCCAGGAGAGGTACCTGTCTGAGGAATTCATTGAGTGTTAGCTCAATGAGTTCAACGCCTTGTGACAGGGTGGTCGTATGGTGCCAAAGTACGAGGCTCATTTTATGGAGCTGCTTCGGTATGCTCCGCACCTAAATATCGAGAAACTTAAGGTCAACAAGTTCATGTTTGGTCTTAATGTTTTCATTCGTGCAAAAGAGAGGATTCTGATGCCTCAAAACTTGCATGATGTTGTTTAGAAGGTCGTCATAGCAAAGGAGGATCTCATCAGCGGGGGTCAGATTTGGACTCCGACAGGACCGACAACATCTAGTGCATAGCAACATCAAGCACCAGTTAAGCATGCACTAGGGTATCGAGGCACTCCAAGAGGATCCACTTTCACTACACCTCAACGATCAACGCCTTAGTAGTAGACTCCTTACAGAGGACCACAACACCAACAACAATGTCGACTGTAACAACAAAAATTTAGGCATGTTCAGTAGAACAAACCAGGGTTCCAGGCTAGTGGGTCATTAGCTTCTACTTCAGGTACCAAGAGTACTGGACCGAAGACAGGGTGCTGGACATGTGGAGAGCCACATTACTAGTATTATTTCCCAGTGGAGAGGACCAGAGCATCTGGATCAGCCGGACCCACTATCATGGGAGATTTGGGCAAGGCCCATTAGATTCATGTAGTGATGAATAACCACTAGGAAGAGCACCAGTCTACTCTGCTCGAGACATCAGGTACCATTATTGACCAAACCCTTAGTATTTTGATAGATAAAGGTGCTATAGATAGTTTTATTTCTGGTGCAGCACTACAAATAATTAAGGTAAATGAAGTCAAATAGGACGAGATTAGCTCTGTAGAAATGGCTTCGGGAGACAAATAGAAGGTTGGAGAGAAGGTTACAGGCTATAGCCTTAACCTGGGAGAGTTTTTCACGAAGGCCAACCTATATGTCATGATCTTAGGATCCTATGATGTCGTGATCTGTATGGACTAGTTTGAATCACATGAGGTGATACTCAATTGTAAGATGAAATGGTTGAGCTTGGTCGATGATGAGGGACAGAGACGCGTGATTGTAGGTATGAACTAGGAAGTTTCCCTAAGGTTCATCTCTTCCCTACAGCTACGGAAGAGCATGCGCAATGTATGCAAGCTTTATCCGGTCCTTGTGTTAAATGAAAAGGGCGTGGCGGAAGGACTAGAACACCTTTCGTTATTACGAGAGTTTGCGGATGTCTTCCTAGAGGAGTTGCTAGGATTACCGCCTGAGAGGGAATTGGAATTTACCATCAACCTAAAATTGAGAATTGAACTGATAGAAAGAACTCCTTATTTAATGTTGACCTCAGAGTTATAGGAGTTAAGAATGGAATTGTAGGAGTTGCTGGACCTAGGAATTATACGTCCAAGTGTGTCACCGTGGGGTGCGCATGTGATTTTCATACGAAAGAAGTGTTGATGAATGCAGCTATGTGAGACATTCTCCATCTTACAAACATATGAGATGTGGATCATTGCAACTATGTGAGTCTTTCTCTTAGATTACAAACCTGAGAGAAATCCCCTAAGAAGGGTACGTGGTTCCTGCCTGAGACATAGCTAGGAACATAGAGATGACCTCCTCCATTTAGAGAGTTGAGAAGAACTCCAGATGATTATCCAGTGGGAAAGGCGATCTGTTGAGTTAGACGTGCATGTGGTCGAGCACAAGGTGAACGTGTGAAATCCCAAAGTGTTGTATGCATCATCATGTGAACAGAAATGAAGATGATGTATTAGCCTCCTCTGAGTATCAGAGTTGACGAGAAGACTCCAGATGATTCTCCTGTCTGAGGCAGTGGGAATGAAGATCTATAGAGTGGACGTTCTTGTGGATGAGCACAGGTGAACGTGTGAAGATTTGGTTCTTCTGTGTAATGCAGTGAACCAGAGATATGACATCCCTATGGATGTGCCCCTAGTGGATGAGAACTAGTGGGTGTATCATATCCTTTGCTATATATTGTTCAAGAGTTATACCTTCCTGTAAACATAATTGTTATGTAAAGGGTATAGGTCGGCCCCACTTTAATGTGATTAATAATAAATGTAAAAGATAATTAATTTGGTTAATATTAATTATAATAATAATAGTTATTATAATAAGTATAATAATTATAATTATAATGTGACTTAGAGAGGTCGTCCCTGTTGAGCCAATAGACACTTCAATTGACAGGTTTAGGTTAGTATAAGTAAAAGTAAAATCCCCATTGTGGAAACATATCTTTCATGTGAATTTGGAAATTTCAGCAAGTATATCTACTTGGGAAAAGGTGCACACCTCTCATGGGTGCTAGTCTTCTAGGGTTTGAACACCCTCTTGTGTGCTAGGTATTTCTTGGTGGTGAAGGTATTTCTCTTGAATAATATAGAAAAGGATTTGGTTGGGTTTTCTTCCCTTGTTGAGAAGGGATTCCCAGGATACTTCTTGTGTTCTTGTGCATGGTGTTTCTTCTTGTGATCTTGGTTGCCGCAACATTATTGTCTATGGTTAAGTTAAATGATAAAATGAAATGAACTTAATGCTTAAACTATCTTATTGAAAAATCAACATGGTATTAGAGCATAGGTCTTGAAGAACCCATTGCACAAACATCTACCAGTCTCCTTTCTTTTCTACAGAACCGTACGACTCTCCTAGGGTTTCCAGAAAATTTGTACGACCTTCCTTTATGAGGTGTTTCATCCCTTAAACACTTGAATGTTGGGGATAATTTTGGCATAGGAGAGTACGGCCTCCTCCAACGCATCTCTAGAGAATCTTAGAGTGACATTCCGATCATTTTGAAATTTTGGCCCTTGGGTTTTGCCAATTTTTGCAAAAAATTCAAAATTAGGGTTTCTGCAAATTCATTGAAGGAGCTCTTCAGCTCACCAGTGTTCTCATATCTTTCAAAGGATTATTTTTGGCATTCATAAGTCCAATAAAACGTAAAAGTGCTAGCCTAGCCTAACCGTTAGGTTTTCTATCCTAGTTGACAAAGGGTTGTGAAGAATCTAAAATTATGATGAACAAAAACTATAATGGAATATAAGCTTGATGAATCAAGAAACTTAAAAGTTCTTGAAAGACAAGACTTCATAGGAAGAATTATTGTGGGTAATACAAAAGGGTTTACTAGAGACAACTATCAATGAATGGAAGTAAGATGATGCCAAGACAAGGAAGCAAATCACCTACTCAAACCCTTACATTGAAGGGTCGGCTTCAAAATAAATAAAAAAATGACAAAAGGTGACACTTTGACTATCTGCTTCATAAAGATCTTAGAGGATAGAGATCAACCAAGAGCCATTGAGAAATCATATCAAAATCCTCAGGTATGCACTTGTATATATTATTTGTATCATTATCATGAAGGAAATTGCATGAGGAAGGAACCTTTGTTGAAGTCATGGATCCAGAGGGATCTTAGTGCATTCAGAGGAACAACACACTCAAAGTAAATACTCCAGGTTTGATTGTTGTAATTGTCATTCCTCTAATCTATATTTTTATAAGTTTTCTACATTACAAGTAGGTGTTGTAGCTGTAACAACATTCCATAATTTGTTTTGATTCTAGAGATGTACTCATTATTCTCCTTTAGGAGATATTCTTGTGTTGGTTCTCTTTGTTTTCTTGTTCCAGATAGGTTAACAAGAAAAGGAAGATGTTTATCCTTCAAAGGGAGCCACTTGAATCAGAAGGAGTCAAAAATATTTGATAAATAGGAAGAATAGAACCATCATTGAGGAAACCAATGCAATAATGCATGATCGGAATCCTTCTATGATTCTATGGGAAAAATAATGCATGACACAGTGTATGTTCAGAAAAAGAGTCTTCACCAGACTTTGAAAAACACAACTCCCGAAGAAGCCTCCACTAGAGTGAATCCTGAGATTGAACACTTCAGGATATTTGGGTGCCCAGTGTATTTTCATGTACCCAAAGAGAAGAAGTCCAAGCTAGATTCCTTAGAAAGAAAGGATACAGTGAATCATCAAAGACATTCCAGACTGACATCCCTAGTTAGAGACAAATTGAGATAAGAAAAAATGATTTCCTTGAAGAAGAGATAGTCTTTCAAAGACCTAGAGAATCTCAGATGGAGATTGACAGTGAGACAATACCTTCTCCCCCTTCAACAGTCCAGAGGGAGACAAACATTATTCCAGTTGATCTAGTTTCTCTAGTTGATATGTTCAGAGATATTGTAGTAGGGCGTAAAAAGGCCTACCTAGACTCACTCTGCAAGAGGCAGAGAAACATACAATCCTTTCAAGGCACATCCCGAGAAAGTGAAAGATATTTTCAAGCTATCCTTCAGTCATGAGCTATTTTATTGATATTGAGCCTCGTCTTAGAGAAGAAACAAGAGAACAAGTATGGCAAGATGTCATAACAAAAGAATACCAATATCTCTTAAAGAATGATGTATAAGATATTATTCAGGGACTAGAAGATAAGTTTGTGGTAACTTCCAAGTGGATCTATAAGATCAAGAATACAACTGATGGAAGTGTTGAGAAATACAAAACGAGATCTATAGGCAGATGTTTCTCATAAATAGAGGGAGTTTTCTATGATGAGACACTTGACCTAGTGAACCCAATACACTTCCATCCGTACTACCATCCATGAGTTGGAAACTATATCAGATAAATATATTCTTGATGAGTTTGGATTTCAGCAAGAGTGTTGTTGATTCAAACCTATATCATTACAATATTGGTGACAAGAGCTTGATCCTGATGACTTATTGAGAAAGCGTTGTTGTTGGATACAAGTAATTCTTGACTTCTGAATTCGAGATGAAAAATTTGAGTATGATGCACTATGTCTTGGGACAAGAAGTATGACAGAGGACCGATAAGATTTTCTTGAGTCAAGGAAAATATACAATGAGAATATTAAAGAAGTTTAGTATGACAGAATGCAAAATCCACCATGATGGATTTAAAGAAGAAGATTGATGATGATTCAGATGAGACTGATCCACAACTAATTGGATCACTAATGTATTTGGTTAACACCAGACTTTATTCATGTCATGCAGTGAATGTGCCTCGTCATTTCATGAGTCAACCGAGATAGACTCACTAAGACAACAAAAAAATATGTATTGAGATATATATGAGGCACAGTTGGCTATGGCCTGATATATGCCTCCAGTATGAACTTGAGTTTGCAGGATATGTCGATTTAGATTGAGCACAAAGTACAGTAAACTGGAAAAACACATCCGATTGATGTTCTATCGTGAAGTTTTCCATGGGTTTCTAATGCAACAGGAAACAAAACTCTATAGCCTTGAGTACTAAAGAGGTAGAGTATATAGCATCAAGTGTGCAGAGAAATGTGGCTTCACAATATTCTGACATATTTACTTGACCATGATATGGATCCTATGATGATAACCAAAAGTTGTGAGTAAAGCTCCTTGAGAACCCAGTGTTTCCTGATGGATCTAAATACGATGAGATGAAATATCCTTATATCAGAGATATGATGTATAGGAAAATTGTACACATGCAGTACCTTCCTACACATGAGCAGAATGTAGATATCTTCACCAAATTAACTTCGTGAAGAATGGCTCCCTAGTTGAGAGGGAGTGTCGATAACTCCAGCCAAGGAAAAATTCAAAATACATCTGTGTGAGACTTGGCATGATAAAGAATGCCTCCCTAGATGATAGGGAGAGTTGATGAATGCATCTATGTGAGACATTCTCCAGCTTACAAACCTGTGAGATGTGGATCATTGTAGCTATGTGAGTCTTTCTCTAAGATTAGAAACCCAAGAGAAATCCCCTAAGAAGGGTATGTGTTTCTTACCTGAGATAGAGCTAGGAATGTAGAGATGACCTCCTCCATTCAGAGAGTTGAGAAGAAATCTAGATGATTATCCAGTGGGAAAGGCGATCTGTTGAGTTAGATGTGATTGTGGATGAGCACAAGTTGAATGTGTGAAATCCCAAAGTGTTGGGTGCATCGTCATGTGAACAGAAATGAAGATGATGTATTAGCCTCCTCTGAGCAGTAGAGTTGACGAGAAGACTCTAGATGATTCTCCTATGTGAGGCAGTGGGAATGAATATATGTAGAGTGGACGTGCCTATGGACGAGCACAGGTGAATGTGTGAAGATGTGGTTCTTCTGTGTAATGCAGTGAACCTGAGATACGACATCCCTATGGATGTGCCCCTAGTGGATGAGCACTAGTGGGTGTATCATATCCTTTTTTATATATTTTTCAAGAGTCAGACCTTCCTGTAACCCTAATTGTTATGTAAAGGGTACAGGTCGGCCCCACCTTAATGTGATTAATAATAAATGTAAAAGATAATTAATTTGGTTAATAATAATAATAATAATTTTAATAATTATAATGTGACTTAGAGAGGTCAGCCCTGTTGAGTCAATAGACACTTCAGTTGACAGGTTTAAGTTAGTATAAGTAAAAGTAAAATCCCGATTGTGGAAACATATCTTTCATGTGAGTTTGGAAATTTCAGCAAGTATATCTACTTGGGAAAAGGTGTGCACCTCTCTTGGGCGATAGTCTTCTAGGGTTTGAGCACCCTCTTGTGTGCTAGGTATTTCTTGGTGGTGAAGGTATTTCTCTTGAAGAATATAACAAAGGATTTTCCTGGGTTTTCTTCCCTTGTTGAGAAGGGTTTCCCTGGATACTTCTTGTGTTCTTGTGCATGGTGTTTCTTCTTGTGATCTTGGTTGCTGCAACATTATTGTCTATGGTTAAGTTAAATGATAAAATGGAATGAAATTCATGCTTAACCTAGCTTATTGAAAAATCAACAAGAAGGATGGGTTGTGGAGACTCTACATTGACTACCGTCAATTGAACAAGGCAACGATCAAGAATCAATATATGTTGCCAAGGATTGACGATCTATTTGATCAGATGAAAGGTGTGATGGTGTTTTCGAAGATCAACTTGAGATTGGGGTATCACCAGTTACAAATCAAGGAGGACGACATCCCTAAGACTTCCTTTAAGACAAGGTTTGGACATTACTAGTTTACTATTTTACTGTTTGGACTGACAAACTCCCCAGGGGTATTTATGAGTTTGATGAACGAGGTGTTCCATGAATACTTGGACAAGTTCGTCCAAGTATTCATTGACGATATCTTGATATATTCTCAGATGATGGAGGAGCATGATAAACACCTATGCTTGGTACTACAATGTCTACAAGAGAACAAATTGTTTGGGAAATTGTCGAAATGCTCGTTTTATCAATCAAAGATTCATTATTTAGGGCATGTCATCTCCGACGAAGGCATCATGGTGGATCCTGCGAAGGTCGAGGCTATTATGGAATGGATCATGTCGATGAATGTCCATAATTGCATAGCTTCATGGGTTTAGAGGGATATTATTGACGGTTCGTCAAGGGTTTTTCGAAGATAGCAAATCCAATTACAGAATTGTAGAAGAAGAACACAAAGTTTGTTTGGACCAAGAAATGTGTGGAAGCATTTCGGAGGCTCAAGGATTTTTTGATGACAACACCGATAAAAAAGGCCCCTGACATGGACGAAGACTTCTTGGTATGCACTGGTGCATCCAAGGAAGGGTTAGGTGGAGTCTTGATTGAAGATGATCGAGTGATCTCTTACATATCGAGAAAGTTGAGAATGCATGAGGAGAACTATGTGATGCACAATTTGGAGTTTCCAGCCATTGTATATGCCTTGAGAGTTTGGAGACACTACCTGATCGGATGGAAATTCGAACTAAAAACGAACCATTGTGGTTTACAACACATTTTCACACAAAGCGGCTTGAACGCGCGACAAAGGCGTTGGTCGAAATTTCTTAGTGAGTACAATTTCAAGATTTCTTACATGAAAGGAACAATGAACAGAGTGGTTGATGCGTTGAGTCAGAGACCACGCATATTTTCGGTGATGCCTCTTCAGACAAATATACGTGAAAATATTCTAACTTTACAACACGACGATGATTGGTACAAGGAGGTTAATGATTTTATCGAACAAAACACAATGATGGTACCAAAATTTGAAGGATTTATTGTAGATGACGATGGATTATTAAGATTTAACAATCGGATTTATGTATCACCCAACAACGAGTTGAGGAGTTTGATCCTAAACGAGGCTCATAGACTAGTGTACATGGCTCATCCTGGAGTCACGAAGATGAGGGCAGACCTTAAGCCCTTATTCTTCTAGAAAGGAATGAAGGCAGACATAGTCAACTACGTGGAAATATGTCTAGAATGTTAGCAGGTGAAGGCTGAACATAGACATATGACAGAATTACTACAACCACATGCTATTCCAGAATCGAAATGGGAGGTCATTTAGATGGATTTCATTATTGGATTTCCCTTGACAACAAGGAGACACGACTCAATTTTTGTGGTAGTTGACACTCTGACAAAGAGTGCTCATTTTATCCATGTGCGTATGACGTATCAGCCACTTGACATAGCTAGAGTTTTCATTAGCAATATTGTGAGGTTGCATGGCATGCCTAAGAGGATCATATCCGATAGAGGGTCGATGTTTATGGGTCGATTTTGGACTAGTTTTTAAGAGGCCTTGGGAACCCAACTTAACTTTAGTACTGCATATCACCCGGTGACAAACAGATAGACCAAACGAACCAACCAAATCTTGGAGGATATGTTGCATATGTACATGATGGACCAACATAAGCATTGGGAAGAATTCTTGCCACTCATAGAATTTGCATATAACAACAGTTATCAAAGCACCATTAAGATGGCACCGTTTGAGTTTCTCTACGGGCGACCATGTCTAATGAATTTGAGTTGGGATCAACTTGAGGATAGGGTCCTGATAGGACCATAATAAATCCAATAAATGGAAGAAAAAATGAGAACAATAAGACAAAGGATAAATGAAGTGCATGATTGGTAGAGGAGTTATGTCGATGCGCATTGTGTCGACCATAGTTATGAAGTTGGCGATCGAGTTTTCTTGCGAGTGAAACTGCATAAGAGTTCGATCAAGTTTGGAAAGGGTGCTAAACTCTCTCCTAGGTTCGTGGGACCTTTTGAGGTTGTGGAAAGGAAGGGGCCCGTGGCCTATCGACTAGCCTTTCCTGATTCTTTGAGGTGTATGCATGATGTTTTTCACATATATGTTTTGAGACATTATGTTAGTGATCCTACACATGTGATTGACATGAGTTCCTTGCAGGTATCAGACGAGGGTGCACTCATGACGGAGCCAATATGCATTTTGAACCATCGCATTCGACATCTATGACATCAAATGGTAGATTAGGTCAAGGTTCAGTGGGACAACTATAGTCCGCACTCGACGACCTAGGAGGATGCATATGATATGCGTCAACAGTTTCCATTTTTGTTTGATAGCTATACATATAGATATTATGAAATACTTTATTTTGACAATTATATATTGTGAAATTTTGGGACGAAGTTTAAAACAAGAGGGGGTGTATGTAACATCCCGCTCTTGCGCACACTGATCAGACTTATTGTTTGAGGACACTTGCGTGCAAGTGATATGATTCATTATACAATTGGTTATTTTGATTATGATTATGAGATGTTGTGGATATGATGATATGTTATTTTGCTATATTTATATCGACATGTGCTATTGAATGGTTTCTCCTGAGTGTGCAGAACTCTAGACATTAGAGGATGACGATGGCATCGATGGATGTCCTTGGACTCACGATCGAGTCAGGAAGTGGAATGTTATGGTTTGAATGTTTTTGATATTACAGATGTGACATATGACTAGATATTATGATGTTAATCATTATGGATGACATGTTTCATTGATGGATGCAGGCTGATGGTAGCTTGCTAACTAGACTCACATATGAGTAAAGGGGTCATGCACGACAATCAGAGACATTGAGGGAGAGGCGTGGCAGTAGCCCTGTCGTAGCCTGCTAGCACTCTCGTCATGGCTCGAACTATAGGCTAACGATTACCTAGTTCGAGGGATCCATGATGTCATGAGGGTAGACTGTGATATTCGCTCACGATGATTATAAGGGGCACGCAACAAGGCAAGATCCTTATTCCTTAGAGGCCCTTAGTCTCCCACAAGGTCACTTGACGGAGTATTGACTCTAGGGGTTTGATGTCTACCAAATTCATTCAAAATGAAAGTGGAAACCTTGGATCACGTAGTGCATCTTGAAGGGCACGTTGCACAAATAAAACAGGAATGAAAGCAAGTGGCACCCTTGGAGCACGTAGTGCATCTTGAAGGGCACATCACAATTTTTGTTTTTAACTCTGGTAAGTTAAAAAACCTAGTACCTAGAAAACTATGCTCCCTTAGGACCTGATCGGCCTTAAAATGAATGATGCTATGAGTAAATTTTAATGACTAATTTTTCCCTTAAAAATTTTCGCCAATCCTAGTGAATTTAAAACCAAAGTCTAAGTAGAACATGTGAACAAAAAAAAAACTAAGTGGACATGTAACAAAAAGGGGGGTAAGGAAAATTCAAACATTAATAATTAAAGTAAAATTTTAATAAAGGATTCAATTATTAAAAGGGTAAATTGTTGTTTATATCTAAACTTTATAAATCTTAACTAAGAAGAAAAGAGGAAACTTAAGGAAAAGGGGAATTTCTAACATAGTACGGAATGTAGTCTTGGAAACCTTCTATTTATGAACTCAACTACGTTTTAAGAAAGGTGTCAGGCATTTAAGAAATGTAAGGTAATAAAGGGACACCGAGGAGCATTTTTAGGAACACTTTTAGGTGAGTGATGGAAATAGGAAAATTTAATTAATTAATAATTGATTTTTCTAATGCAACTAAGAGATTGAGTGACATGTGTATGAGGGAGGTTATCCTAAATTAAATTTGATAAAAGGAATCTAATGAGGGTTTGGGAAACTAATCACTAAAAAAACTTTATAAAAAGGATGGTGGAGGAGGAGTATGGATCACATCTAATATGCATAAGGTTACATTGTCGAAATTTATCTTGACTAAATTTTTCTTGTGGGAGTAATGATACCCAGCTCGGATAACGAGTGGTAGCTTGACCTTGCAAGGCGATATGGGAGCTAGCATTCTCTGATATTGTGTGCATGGCCCTTTTGCGGCTTGGGGGGCTCATGGGGAAGAAGAGTACCCCTAGCATTGGCTAGGAGGTACCGGTGAGGTCTCAACTATTAGCATGTAGGAGCTGGTCAGAGCGCAAGCGCGGGACAACGAATTCAGATTCATCATCGTCAGTCACAGTATTCCGGGTAAAAATTGTAATTGTATTGTGATTAAACTATACTAGCATGGTTGTGGTAGTCTGATGATGTCTTCTTTTCATTTGTTTTCTGGCATATGTATTTTTATGATAATTGCAACAATGGATTCGGTAAATCTTAGTATATTTGTAATCTACAATAAAAATAAAACTAGTTAATTATACTCTCAATGAATGATCCGTTGTTAGAAGTATGTTAGTTTTCAATTCGATTATTAGGCTTTCAATCTAATTAATCTCTGGTATAGGAAATGACTACCTTATAGCTGTTGTATGTGCACAATGCTTTGATGTTCCATTGGCTCCTTCCCTTCTTAAGTTTTGTGAATCTCATTTTCCTCGTCACGTCCTTAAATTATCTCTTGTTAATGTTGGGCATCATTGATTGCTAAGATAACTGTTCCTTTTATATTTACACATTAATCAGATATATATATGGAGCATCACGTTTTTATTTATGATTATAATTGTAGCCACATAGAAGCTACACCCACCCAATTCCCGAAAACTATTTAATCCGTTTGTGATTTTGAACTATTCTTATCTCTGTGCAGCTCTTGAATTTCATTTTTTCCCTCAAAATGGAAGTGCACCCAACATCTCTGCACAACCTTTTGAAATTTTCTTTCCCTCAAACTGGAAGTGCGCCCAGCACCTCTGCGCAGCCTCTTGAATTTTTTTCTTACCCTCAAACTGGTAGTGTGCCCAGAACTTCTGCGCAACCCCTAGACTTCACTCACCCTTTTTCCAACCATGCTCAACCTTATTTATTTTCCCAACATCTTAGGTGAAATCTGGAGGGACCCTCAGTTCTTACTTCGACCAATATTCATCTTATTGCTCAGCGCATTCTGAGTCCCTCGATTTCTGGGTGGTTCTCAGAAAAAATATTTCCAGCGTCCCCTTTTTTTTGGAATGCTTAATTAAGGAGTGAGTTGTCACTATGTAATCTTCCTGTGTTAGTCGACCCTTCCTTGTTGGGTAAATTTTTGGGGGATGTCATTAAACTTTTGGTTGGGGAGTATCCCTAACTCCATCGCACCCAAACATGGAGAGTTTTTCTCTTGCTTAATACCCTTGCCTTGGGCAATGTTCCTGTTGTTCAACCTTGAGAAACTAGTGTTAAATTTGGTAGCATTGATAGTCTTTCTCCAATAAGAGGCCATATGGGCCACCCTGAGGCTAGCCAGGGAGATTTGGAGAATCAACCAGTCTTGTGAGGTACTGACAAAATCCAAGGGGAACATACAACCTCTGTGAGTCAAACCAAAAGTCAGTACAAACAAGATGTTATGTGAGTCTAATGAAAAAGTCAGGGGGAACATACAACCTCTGTGAGCATAGACAGTCTAGTGAAAAATTCAGGGGGAATGTACAACCTCTGTGAGCATAGACATGCTAGTGAAAAATTCAAGGGGAACATACAACCTCTGTGAGCCTAGTCAAGCCTTATGAGCCATGAGCAAAAGTCAAGGCATATAGCAAAAGTTATGTTGAATATAAAATCCTATGAGTCAGAAACAAATGATATTCCTAATATTGCAAATGATATAAATGTATTGATCTAGTGCGTTGGCACGTGTAACATTATCCACCATGAAGAGAATTTTGAATTGCCTTGTAAAGAGTTGAGTTGTAACTGAAGTCTTAAGTCTAGTTCTATTTTTGAACTAAAGTGTAATGCAGAGTTGCAACTGAAGTATCAAGTCTAGTTCTATTTTCGAACTAAAGTAACTGAATTCTTAAGTCTAGTTCTATTTTTGAACTAAAGTGCAATGTTGAGTTGTAACTGCAGTCTCAAGTCTAGTTCTATTTTCGAACTAAAGTGTAATGTTAAGTTGTAACTATGGTCTCAAGTCTAGTTCTATTTTCGAACTAAAGTGTAATGTTGAGTTGTAACTGAGGTCTCAAGTCTAGTTCTATTTTTGAACAAAAGCATACCAGTCTCAAGTCTAGTTCCAAGTTTGAGCTGAAGTATGAAGTTGAGTTATGATTAACTCATGCAAACATGTTACTATTTCGAGTCTCTCCTCTTCTCCTCTTCATCCTATATAAGCAGAGGCCGACCCCTCTCTTCAACACAGTTTTGATATGAAGGTTAAGGGAGAAGCAATAAAGAAGCATATTAGTGATAAAGAGGCAACATACCAAAGCAACATATCAGTGTCGTATATCAACAATAGAGGCAACATTTTAGAGGTGTATTTTAGCAAGGTCTTTTAGGTCTTTGTCAGGTCAGAGTCATCTTGGAAATCTCTTTAAGAGAAGAACATTCATGGTGGATATTTGTAAGTGATCTTACATTATTAATGCAATAAAGGAATATCATTTGTTGGGGTTTTTCTCCCTGTACAGGGTTTTCCTAGGGTATATGTGTTGTTGATGTGCATTCTTACTTATCTACATAGTTATTTCTATTCGATTATGATTTGGTATTGTTGAAGTGTATTAAGCTGGAATCAAATCATTGAAGAAAATAAAAGAATTAATCCGCATAAGAAATCAAGCTCGTAATTTAACATGGTATCAGAGCTTAGGGTGTGTTAAGCGTGTTGAAGTGCAGCAACAAGTACACACAGATCCAAGCTAGCTTGATTAAGTTTCTAGTGTGAGGTCCATGGCATCCTCCATTTATGTCAGGGTCGAGGATAGGCTCGAAGGAGATGCCAACTTCAATGTGTGGAAGCTCCAGATAACAAATATCTTACAGGAGCATGATCTTGAGAAGTATGTGACCACAGTGGTGGAGGGACCCACGAATAATGAAGGAAGAACAACCTTCAGGAAGAGTCAAGCAAAGGCCAAGAGAATCATCTTTGACTTAGTCAAAGACAATATAATGCCTACAATGACTTCGTTGATGAATGCCAAGGACTATATGGATACCTTGGTGAATCTGTATGAGAAACAGGCTCCAAGTCAGAAGAGGACATTTAAGAACAAGCTTAAGTATTTGAAGATGGAGAAAGATGAATCAATGGCATCTTTCTATTCCATGATAGCCTAGATCAGAGATCATCTTTTGGTCACAGGGGTTATATTGGACGATGATGATTTAGTGCAACCCATTTTTGACGGTCTTCCTTCTTCATGGGATACCTTCTTATCCAGTGTAAGTGGGAGAGATATTCAAACTACGTTTGAGAGGTTATGGCATGATTTCCTCCAGGAGGAGAGTTGCACAGTGTTGGCACAGGGGCATACCGAGGGTTCAATGCTATAAGAGCGCACCAACAAAACCCTAACTACCAGCCCATTCGACAACACCTGCGAAGCAGATGAAGTCTCATCCAAGGTAGAGGCAGGGGTGGTTGCAGGACTCAAGTGTCTACAACCTTATTCGGGACACAGATCTGTGATTATATAACTTAGTAAAGAACTTAGCACCGTCAGTTCTTTAACATGAAATCGTTATCTACTTCGTTGATAAAGCAGGGCCTCACAGTATTCACAGTAATGAGTGCTTAGCATAAGTAAAATAGGTTAGACACAACTGATCAAGCACTGCAGATATTCATGTATATTAGATCTAACATTCCATACATCATTATCACTAAACATAAGAATATCTATCTAATCATCTCAAAGAACTAAGAAAATAAGGCATAAACACATTCAGATAAGCACTAAGAAAGATAACATAGTGATTACGTGGTTCACCCCTCTCCTAGGGCTACGTCCACCAACTGTTCTTCTTTATTATATTCAATCAGTCATTTACATGAACAGAGTCATACAAACCCCACTCCGCATAGGACAGGAGATCTGCGTGCACCTCGCCAGATCCTTCTTCCCCAAGTTAGGTTACATCACAAAAGCTTCTACTCAATCTCTTACAATCACTTGCACTTAGCCTTGCAAGTCTCACATGACATGCACAGAGAATATACAACTATTACTTGCACTTGGCACTTAGCTCATCAACACTTTCTTACATCGCCTAGGTGTCTATTTATACATTACAAAATAGGCCTAAACATGGGTAAACCCATTGGCCGACATCCCTTTCCCGTTACATATTCCCAACAACCCAAAAAGAGGCCTAAAAAGGGCCCAAGATCCCATGATATCCACTTTGTCTTGTGCTCCTCCTTCGACAGGATGTCGAAGTCCCAAAATAGGTCAATATGACCAAGAAACTCTCAAAACTTGGTCAAGGGCCAATAGGCCCCCAACACTCACCTGTGACTTGTCCCAAGTCACTTCGATCTGACCAATTCTGCCTGGAATGCCTTGAGATTGGCTCAAGATACTTCAACTTGTTGTTTTGTTGTAGCCTCTTGCTTGGTGAACTCCTGGATCAGTGCATCATTCACCAGTCCTTCCAGGCGCTGCTCCCTCAAGAGGACGACCTGTTCAAGCTCTACTCCTTGGCTCTCGACCTCTGTAATAATAGGCATGCCTGATATTGCACAGGTTGAAGTCGTTGAGTGACTTCCATCACTTTACTTTGAAGCATATGAACTTGCTTCTAAACTATGCATTGTTCATGCAACCTCTTCATCCTGTCTACAACTGATAGGGCCTTTATTTGTACATGTAGTATATTCGCATGTTGTTTTTTTTCTTGGAGTTGCGACTACAACATTTAGAATTCTGGATTCTCTATAAGGTTTCCGTATGTATAGGCGCTCTGATTACTTAGCTGTTTTCACTCCAAGGCAAGAGATTTTAATTTTCCAACTGCACTGGGAGTAGTTGCTTCTCGCTGGTCTCTTATCTCTTGAGGGGTTTCGGGTATAGCACAGAGTTCTAGATTTGTGATGTGTTGCTGGAGCTTCTGGATTACCTCTTCCAATTGTGCCACCTGTTGTGGAACTTGGTCCTTAGTCTGGACCTCTATGAGTTTCATAGAGTGAAGTGCTCTGTTGACCCTTTCCTTAACTTCAAGTTGCTCAACGAGAAACTGTTCCTTGCTTTGTTGTAGCTCTTCTTTCTCTTCATCAAACTTCTCTTGCATAGCAAGATTCTCTCGTTCTGCATTACTGCGCTATTCTAGTAGAGCTCCCTGTGCTTGCACTAGAGCCTAGGTGGCTTGTGTTGTTTCCTACTGTTCTCATCGAAGGCGAGCTTCGACCATATCATCAATCCGGTGGAGTTGAGCTAGCTCATCTCCCAATTCTGATGTTCCTTTTCATAGACACGTAGTGGAAACTACGCAGCTAGACTGTAGTACTTGCTATACTTCTTGAAATTCAACCTTGATCCGACTGAACATATCCTCCTGCTTGGCTTCCTGCTTCTCTGTTATCTCCAACAAAGCATCTTTTAGTGCAGTGACGATGAAGTTGAATTCATCCGAGGTTAGGGTGGTCTCAAACTTAGTTTTAGTTTCTTTAATTTTTTTTCTTGAAGAAGGTTTCGAAGGGGTAACCTTCCTTTTCTTTGAAGGATCATCTTCATCTCTTGGTGGTGTGACCTCGTCTTTATTCTGTTCGACTTCAGTGCCATCCATCTCTCTGCCATCACCTCCGTGATCAAGTGATATAGAAGGGGTCTTTGTTGAAGTGTTGTGGACATCCTAGGCTTCTTCATTCTTCTTGGTCTTGCTTTGTCCAAGTGTATCGTGCACGGCTTCTGGACTATCAACATCAGAGAGCTCCATGGGGTCAGTTGGGATACGAAGTTCCACCGACCACTCCTTAGTAATATATTCTAAGTCTTCCTCTATTAGTTTGTAGTAGGACTGCAACTGTTGGTGATGCTCATCAGCGTGCGGTGTGATGTAGATGAAGTGGCGGTCCGCGCTAAATTTCATCAATGGCCTAAATCCGTGAAGTGTGTTCAGGGTGATGCGAGGCGTAGCCTGGATGGTGATCTTCAGTTGGTTGTAATAAGTGTGGAATATGGAATTGGACTGCCACTTCTTGTTCATGTCTATGGAATACCACAACGTACTGAACTTTGTGGCCAGTGGTTCAAAGGGTTCAACATCTGAGAAGGTTTCACCTTCTGGCATCTCCCATGCGATGAAAGCGATTAAGATCAGCAACCAACTGTAATGGAACTCATAACATTGGTCTTGCACTTCTCTACAGTCAAGTTCCAACTGGTTCACGAGGTATTTCGCCCAATTCATTTGTAGGCCTTCCACGCACTTCCCTGCGAGGTCGACCACAAAGCCGGTGACTTGGGTTGGTCTGTTCTTCCATACTAACTTCTTTGCGATGAGTTGATAGGTGAGGCATACTACGCCATTCTGAATAGAAGCTACCTTATAGCCTTGCATGCCTTTCTCGACATCACCATAAGTCTCTTTGATCTTCTGTGCTAAGGCTCGATCTGTGTTCTTTCCAGGATGAAAATTTTGTGGGTCAGGGCCCTACATGCTCAACCCTGTGATCTTGTGGATCAGTGTTAGATCGACTATGATGGGGTGGTTTAACCATAAGTAACCTCCATGATAGCTCGACAATAGTAGCTTGACATAGGCATTGACTTCTTGGTGTCTTATGAAATGTAGGATCTTCATGACGTTCAACAAGGTGGACTGCGTGAGGTCCATAGTCCATTCCTAAGGGACGATCTTCGAGTTTTTATCCTTTTTCCTCATCATTTATATGGAGCAAACATGCTATAGACCTTCCTATCACCAAGGTTGAAGTCACTTAACTTCAATGCGGTGAGCTTATCTTGGTCAGTACAACCTACGCGCACTTCTTTCAGAAGGTACACAGTGACCAAAGTGTAGTCGAACTCTCAGGGTACACTATCTCTGTTTACTACGCCACTCAGAGGTGGTAGGTAGGTAGGTAATATGCTTGGGATCAACTTAGCGTTCACAAAATCATCTCTATGCTTAGTTCTCTTTTCGTTGGTTGGTCGGGATGGGCTGGCTCAAGTAGTCAATGGGGAGGATTGCACTCCTTGTGTCGATGATTCCTGTACACCTGTAGACAATCCTCTTCCTAACATGGTTCTTTTAGTCATTAAGTCGATCAGAACTTTTGTTGCAATTGCTTCTTCGGCGATGAGCTCTTCGGACATACGCACTCAAGATGGATATCCCAGGTTCTCAAAGTAGTGTGGGCACTACAATAGGGTAGAATGCAAAGGCGTAGTGACCATTGGGCAATCTTAATCAAGGCTACGAGCTCAAATTATCAATTAGCAAAATTGTTCTCGTTTCATGGAACAACGTGATAAATAGACAACTTATGTAACAGATCGCTTGCAATGGGTATGAGCCTCCATTAACTAATGTTCAATCCGTTATGGCACGGTCCAGTGGTCGAGTGGTGAACCTTTATTTATTTTATGTCCGTTTAGAGAGAAAGTTGAATGGATATATCGGTCCCAACGACTATATTGCTTCATCGTGGCGAAGTGCCATATGTCACTGTTATAATATCTCGACGAAGCTCTAATTCTGCAATTTTTATTTTTGCAAGGTCTCCTCTAGAACCTCATGTAACCTTTCAGTATTAGCCCTTTTCTTTCTTAAATTTCTATCCTTCTTTCCAGTGAGCTTCGTCTCGGTAATTCTTTTCTCATTTTGATTCTTTTCTTCTTTGGTCTTAGTTACTTCGCACTGTTGAAATTATTTCCTAGGGTTCTCAGGTAATACTTCTTTTGTGTCTGAGATAGGTAATTCAGTCTCCTGAGAATCCTCTAGTGTTCTCTTAGCTTCAGCATCCGGGTTGCTAGTATTAAATATTTTTGATCTGCTTTTCTGTTCCTCAATCAAGTGCGTGATCCTTCTAGTCATAAAGTCTTTTAACTCTTGCTTCTTCTGTTCCAAAATTTATTCTTCTTCCTTTCATCTGGCTTGATCTCTATCAATCTAAGGTTTTCCTATTAGCATGGTAAATGGGGCACTGTCTTCAAAAGATTTAATAATCTCAAAGTCTTCTTTTGTCGAAGTTCCATTGACAATCATGGGTATCCAGGCGAGCCTTCCACATAAGTTTACTAGTTTTTCTCTGAATAAACTTATTCCTCCTAGTGAAGGGATCATAGCATGCCTTCCTATAGATTCTCAGGTTCTTTCTGGAATAATATTCATCTATGTTTCTTAATCCAGAACACAGTCAATGTCGAAGTCCCTTATTCTTGCTTCAATGCATTCCTTCTCTTTGAAAATCTCTAATAAGCTGACATGTCGGTGGTCATTCAGGGCTTCTCTCATTTGTAGAAATACCTTCTCTGGAGTCTTTCTGGGGTTATGCCTTTTCTGGATCTACCTTAGGGTTTTCTTGATTCAGATTCATTCCTTCAATCTTAGCCATCATTCTAGGTCAATCCAATACTTCATGGTCTAAAGCTTTACAACAAAGACAACTAGGTCTTCCACCAGGGCATTCCTTAGCAAGATGTCTTGGTCTTTTGCAACTATAATAGAGGGTTAATCCTCTCTTTCTTTTCAATGATCCCCAACCTCTTTTGTATTGTGCACTAGGATCATGGTAGCTAACTTGCAACAGATTCTTTCTAGGATCCTGCATCCATTTGTTAATTCAAACATTCTTTCTATGCATAGGTATAACATATATTTCATTATTCTTATCAGATCTATTTATATCAAACCTTTTTTCATCTATTAATACCCTATCTTTCAAATTAGGACAAAACCTATCAGATATACTTAGGTCCATACTCTAGAAACAAACATTTCTACTTATATTACTTCTACAGGGCACAAAGCTTTCAGATCTAAAACTTTTTAACTATTCCTACCTTTACCAGAGCATAGAGCTGGAAGATCTTACCTCTTTAATCAGAAATTTCCTCTTTTACCCTTCTTAGAGCAAAAAGCTTCCAGATCTTGCTTCTTTTCTTCAGATATGACCTCCTTTCTTTAGTACAGAGCTTTTCAGATTGACACACATCTATGCATAGAGCTTTCACAATTTCAGGATGAATCTTTGCACAGAGCCTCCTCTTTCTCAGTTCCCAGTAATCACAGTTTCGGTCCTGGCAACGGAACCATTTGTTGGCATAGGGAAAATCGAGGTTTCAACGCTACAAGAGCTCACCAAAAAAACCCTAACTACTGACCCTTTCGGAAACACTTGTGAAGCAGATGAAGTCTCACCCAAGGTAGAGGCAGTGGTGGTTGCAGGACTCAAGTATCTGCAACCTTAGATGGGACACGGATCTGTGATTATACTACTTAGTAAAGCACTTAGCACCGTTAGTTATTTAACATGCAATCATTATCTACTTCGTTGATAAAGAAGGGTCTCGCAGTATTCATAGTAATGAGTACTTAGCATAAGTAAAATAGGTCGGACACAACTGATCAAGCACTGAGCATATTCATGTATATTAGATCTAACATTCCATACATCATTAGCACTGAACATAAGAAGATCTATCTAATCATCTCAAAGCACTAAGAAAAGAAGGCATAAACACATTCAGATAAGCACTAAGAAAGATAACACAGTGATTACGTGGTTCACCCCTCTCCTGGGGCTACGTCTACCAACTCTTCTTCTTTATTATCTTTAATTAATCATATACATGCACATAGTCATACAAACCCCACTCCACATAGGATAGGCAATCTGCGTGCACCTCGCCAGATCCTCCTTCCATGAGTTAGGTTACAACACAAAATTTTCTACTCAATCTCTTACAGTCACTTGCACTTAGCCTTGCAAGTCTCACACAGCATGCACAAAGCATATACAACTATTACTTGCACTTGGCACTTAGCTCATCGGCTCTTTCCTACATCGCCTAGGTTTCTATTATACATTACAAAATAGAACTAAACATGGGTAAACCCATGGGCCGACATCCCTTTCCCGTTACATATTTCCAACAACCCAAAAAGAGGCCTAAAAGGGGCCCAAGATCCCGTGATCTCCACTTCGTCTTGCACTCCTCCTTCAACATGATGTCAAAGTCCCAAAATAGGTCAATATGACCAAGAAACTCCCAAAAATTGGTCAAGGGCCAACACACAGCTACCAAAGGTACATTCAAAGGCAAGAATATTGATACATCTAAGATTAAATGCTTTAGTTGTAATAAGTTGGGTCATTTTGCTAAAGATTGTTGGTTTAGGAAGAAATATCCAAGGAAAGGGAAACATCATGCCTCAACTACTGAGGATGATGAATCCAAAAGAAATAAGAAAAGTCCTTCTAATGAGAAATAATATTACTTGGTTTCTGCCTTATCCAGTTCAGTTTTCATGGGGTCAAAAACTTGGTTAGTAGATAGTGGTGCATCAAAGCACATGACAGGGTACAAGGAGATCCTCTCAGGTTTCGAGACAAAATCTTTTGTAGATCATGTTGAGCTTGGGGATGACAAATGTTACAAGATATAGGGAGTAGGCTTTATCTCTTTCATATTGGAATCTGGGGCTAGACTTCATATTGATGAAGTATTATATGTTCCAGGGCTCAAGAAGAATCTACTATCAGTTGAAACCCTTGAGGACAAGGGATATTGGGTGATCTTCAAGGACAGGAAGGAACTACTATGGGCTAAAGGTAGGCACTTAAGTACAACTGAACCCATTGGAACTCACAATGGAGGATTGTACGTCGTGTCAGGACAATCAGTTCAGGCATTGGCTCATGATGTGAATAACTCCAGCGAGTTGTGGCACATAAGACCTGGACATATTCATTACAAAGCTCTTCCATATCTACAGAACATGGTATGTGGCATGCCCTCTATTTCTCTTAGTAAAAATGAAATTTGTAAGGGATGCATGCTAGGTAAAAATATAAAGAAAGCATTTCCTAGTAGTGACAACAGAGCTTAGGGCATCTTAGATCTGGTTCATTCTTATGTATGTGGTCCAATGTCATCTCCCTCACTCAGTGGTTGTTTGTATTATGTCATTTTTATTGATGATTACTCAAGAAAATGTTGGATATATTTCCTT